>CM025151.1:20017116-20031872 GCA_013467495.1 Gossypium gossypioides
TTAGGGTCAGTGGTTCGGATGAACCTTTTAGTGAGTTTCTGTGTTTTATAGACAATGATGAGCTTAGTGGTTTAGTGGTTAAGCGTTAGTTTTCCTTTAGGTCTCGGGTTAGAATACTCGTGTGCGTTAAATGGGAATTAAATTTATTTTTGGATTTGGTTTCAATTTTTCTTATTATTATTAAAAAATATATATGATTGGTCTTTTGTTAAAAGTTATTTTTAATTATTTGATCTTATTTTAATATTTTGAAAAAGGATAAGAAATTCCAAAATTGACTATTCTTACATTTTTTTCTCTTACGTCAAACTCATTCCCCAAAAATTTTAGATTTTGATTTATTGTATTTTTAGTCTCTTCTTTCTCCTTTGTCCTTCAATTTTTCTTTTGATTTCAACATTAGTATCAAATTGGGTAAGTGTAGGTGTTAATTTGTTGAGGGTTACAATGGGTTCTTTGATTCTTGTATGCGGCTTAAATTGAAATTCATTAAGATTAAGTGTATTTGTAAAATTAAGTTTTAGATTCATTTAATTGAGGTGCATCAGTTGATCGTTAGTGCGTGAGCATCGCCTTTTAGGTGTTTCTAAGTCATTCGTAATTAGGGGTCAATTTGGTGTTGAATTTTCGTGTTTTGCAGCAAGGATCGGAGAGGTTTTGGAGCCACAAGGGCGGTGCACACAATCGTGTGACCTTTGTTAGGGATTTTATCGATTGCACATGGGCGTGTCCTTCAGTCACACGATCGTGTCTCCCTTACTTCATAAATGTGTGATTTTGTCACACGGGCACAGAGAGTTATATGGCTTGGCCTCACGGCTATATAACCCAGTCATAAGGGCGTGTCCCTCTGCCACACTGTAGCAACCCATTTTTCAGTAGTGACAGAATAGTGGTTTTCAGACCATAAATTTCCATCGTGTTGACTTGTAAATATTATCTATAGAATATTTACGGGGTCATAAGAGTTGTATTAAAATTTTGTTAAGAAATTTTAACGTTTAGATAACAAAATAAGAAAAAAGGACTAAATTATAAATGGTGCAAAACTTGTTAATTATAGTATTAAGATGATCAAATAGTTTAATTATTAAATGAGGGAGGACTCATATTGTAATTAGACCATAGTAAAAGTAGAAGGACGGCTTTGGACTTTGAATTCATCAAAATGCATGATAAATTAAAAGATAAAATTGTAATTTGTTAAATAAAACTTAAGTAAAAATAAAATAAAAATACTATCATCTTCCTAAAGGAAGAACCACCAAAAATTGAAGAGTAAAAACACCATAGATAAAGCTTAAGGTTTGGCCATCAAAATTTCTTGCATATCAAAACTTGGATAAAAAACACAATAACCAAGGAAAGGAAAAATAACGGATTAGTCCCTGCGTGTTGGTCAAAATTAAATAGTAGGTATGTCAATAGTATTTCAATACGTAAATAAAGTTTGACTTGTAATATTATATTATTGTTCTTTAGTTAATATATTTATAGATAATTATTGTCTGAATGCACATACGTGCCCCTGTTTGGATTTTGGTACCCCTAAATGTACATACGTGCCCCTATTGGTACTTTGGTACTCCTGAATTCACATACGTACCCCTATTTGTACTTCGATACCCTTGAATGCACATACATGCCCCTGTTTATACTTCGGTACCCCTACATGCACATATGTACCCCTATTTGTACTTTAGTACTCATGAATTCACATACGTGCCCCTGCTTGTATTTCGTTACCCCTGGATGCACATACGTGCCCCTGCTTGTACTTCGATACCCCTAGATGTACATACGTGCCCTTGTTTGTACTTCAGTACCCCTAAATACACATATGTGCCCCTGTTTGTACTTTGGTACTCCTAAATGGACATACGTGCCCCTGTTTGTACTTCAGTACTCCTGAATGCACATATATGTCGTTGCTTGTACTTCGGTACCCCTGAATGCACATATGTGCCCTTGTTTGTGCTTTGGTACCCCTGAATGCACATACATGCACCTATTTGTACTTTGGTACCGCTGAATGCACATGCGTGCCCTTTTTTATTCTTTGGTAACCCTAAATCAAATTGTATGTAAATTGTGTCTAATTGTCTTTAGATTAATTGTTATACTATGTCCTTACTAAGTTATGTAACGTTACCGGTTCTTGTGGATTATTTTGTAGATAATCATTGCTGACATTTTGGAAGGATCAATCAACTGGCTCACACTATCCATCTAAGTTGGTAGTTTTTGTATATCTTAGGGTAGTGGTGTAATAACCCAATTTTAGGCCTAGTCGGAACAGTGGTTTCGGGACCACAAATTCGACGAGAAAAAATTTATTTTTTATTATATTTTTATGGTCTACAATTTCACGGAATGATTTCGTAAAAATTTCGTTCAAAAATTTCGACGTTTAGGCACTCAATTTAGCCAAAAGGACTAAATTGTAAAATGTGCAAAAGTTGAGTTCTACATGTTAGAAGTGTCCAATTGTTATGAAATTTTATTACTCGGTTTAATATGTCTATAAGTGTATTTATTCTGGTAATGCCTCGTATCCTATTCCAGCATTGAATACGGGTAAAAGGTGTTACAATATGACATCACCAGCTTCGGCCCTAATGTTTAGGCCGGGTTTGGGGTGTTACAAGTGGCATGTATATATAGATAAATATATAGTTTTGAAATGTTGATAGGTGTAGTTTATGAATGAGATGTGTGTTTTGCTTAGGGTATGTTTTGTCTGGATGAAACAAGTATACTTATATATTACATAGATGAATACCTTGATGTTTAGTTGTTGAAAGAAGTGTTTTTAATCATAGTGAAATACTTATTTGCTTAATTTCATGTAAAAGAGGTCTTTTGAGCATTTTTAAGACTAAATGTTCAGTATATAAATGTGGTGCCTTTGAATGGCATATTGGTTGGATGATATATATTGATTATTTTGGTACATTTAGGTATGTTGGAGTAGTGGGATAGGAATGGTTTAATCTTGAAATGGAATGATTTTTGGGTCAAATTTGGTGCACATGGCCTAGGACACGGGCTGCCAAACAGCCGTGTGACACACATGGCTTAAATATGAGGTTGTGTGTCATTTGTGAGTTTCTTAGTGTTTCAAGTTAGAGAATTACATGGCCTAGCACACGGCTTGGCACACGGGCATGTGGGAAAACTCAATGAGTTACATTGGTGAGGACACGAGTTGGGACACGGCTGTATGTCCCTAGTTCAAATGTTACACGGCCTAAGGTCTTTTCATACAGCCGTGTCACCCCTATTTTCTAATTTTTACAAATTTTTCTTAGACCTTCTGATTTGTTTCAAATTAGTCCCGAATTGTTTGAAAGCTATTTTTAGGGCCTTAAAGGCTCGATTTAGGGAGAAAATGCTTATGATTGATATGTTTGGAATGTCATTTCTTTATTTTAATGTTACATTGGTAAATGTTTCCTGATTGTATAGTAATACTCCGTAACCCTAATTCGACAATGGAAAAGGTTTAGGGGTGTTACATTTGGTGGTATCAGAGTTATGGTTTAGTCTATTCTAGAACTAACATAGCGGAGTAGAGTTTAGTTTATACATGCGACATTATACCCTGTGATAGTGTGATGTTTCTGATCCGCTCTAATATTGTATTTTCTTATTGATTCAAGATATCAGTTGAGTCGAACTGAGTTGTAGCTAATGAAGCTGAAAGTAATGTTCAAGCTTTGAATCCTGAAGCAAGTAATAGAGCGTCGATTCCATAGTCCTTTGGTGATGAAATGAAAAATGTGTTTCTCGAAATGATAAATCAGTGGTTCAATGAATTCAAGCATGCAAATCTTGCAACTCCCCACTTCCACCCCCTATTGTGCCTCCTCCGGCACCCTTGGGTCTTCAAAATCCTTTACCAGTGACAGTTACTCGAGTATCCGTAGATAAAATCTAAAAATATGGAGCAGAAGAATTTAAAGGCAATGTTGATGATGATCCAGCAAAAGTCGAGTACTGGTTAATGAATACGAAGAGAGTCTTCGCAGAATTGATGTGCACTCCTAAAGATTGTTTGAGATTTGTTGTGTCATTGTTAAAAGATAAAGCATACTTATGGTGCGACACTTTGAGCACAATGACATCAAATTGTCGTATTAATTGGGATTCTTTCAGATGAGATTCAAGAAGAAGTATGTAAGTCAGTTGTTTATTGACAAGAAAAAGAAATAATATCTTGAATTAAAATAGGGGAATCGGTTTGGAACTGAGTATGAACGGTAATTTGTACAGTTAAGCAAGTATGCCTGTAATATAGTGTCAAATGAAGAAGAAATGTGTATTAGATTTGAAGATAGGTTGAATGACGGTATTCGTATATCCGTGGCAGTATTAAAGTTACGAGAATTTGTAGAACTTTTTGAACGAGCCTAAAAAATTGAAGAAATTTACAAAAGTAAACGACAGTTAGATTCAAAAATTTAAGATTTTAACAAAAGAGGGTCGTTCAAGCCTGCTCAAATGTCCCCATCGAAGAAATTTAGAAATGAGACAAGTTAATCGACTGACCCTTCAGAGTTCACTGGCAGAGATAAACCAAGGGAAAACAATTTTAAGTCTGTTAATTCTCCAACGGCTAGTGTCAGAAGTGTAAGAAATGTTGAGAGAATCGTTCCTATTTGTGATGATTGAACAAAAGGCATTTTGTTGAGTGCCGATCGAAGTCGAAAGCTTGTTTCTGTTGTGTATCTACTGATAATTTCCTTCGTGATTGTCGAAAAAGGCAAAATGATTTTGGCAATCAAATAAACAAGCTTAAAGCAACCTCGCAGATAGGTAGACGATTTGGAAATGCTAGAAATACTACTTCTGGTCGAGGGAAGAATAACGAGATGAATGAACGATCTAAAGCGAGAACACCAGTTAGAGCTTATGCAATCAAATCTCACGAGGAAGCTACTGCCTCAGACATTATTGCAGGTATATTTTCTCTCTTTGATATTAATGTATATGCATTGATTGATCCTAGACCAACTCACTCGTATATATGCACTGCATTAGTAGACAAAAAGAAGTTGCCTGTTGAGTTCACTAAATATACTGTCAAAGTAACGAATCTACTGGGTCAGTGTGTTTTAGTTAATCATATATGTAAATTGTGTCCACTGGAAGTTAGGGGTTACGATTTTTCTACTAGTTCGATGTTCCATTTTTATGATTTTGATCTTATTCTGGGAATGGATTGGTTGTCTGAGCATGATGCAATAGTGAGTTGCCGAAGGAAACAAGTTAGTTTAAAGCGTCTGAATGGTGAATTTATTTGTGTTAGGGTAGATGGGGCCAATTGTATTACAAATGTAATTTCAGCACTGTCAACTCTAAAATTGATTAAAAAGGGATGTGAAGTTTATTTAGCCTACGTTTTTTATTCAAAAGTGGCTGAATAGAAAATAGAACAAGTGTCGATAGTCAAAGAATATGTTGATGTTTTTCCTAAAGAACTGCCTGGGTTATCGCGGACTCAGGATGTAGAATTTATGATCGAACTTATGCCTGGAACAGCTCCAATTTTGATAACACCATACAGGATGGCCCTACAGAATTGAAAGAGTTAAAAGTACAGTTACAAGAGTTGTTAAATCACAGATTTATTCAACCAAGTGTGTCACCTTGGGGTGCTTTAGTTTTGTTCGTGAAGAAGAAAAATGGGTCAATGAGACTATGTATAGATTATCGATAGCTAAATAGAGCAACCATTAAGAATTAATACATGTTACCTCGTATTGATGATTTGTTCGATCAGTTAAAAGGAGCTATAGTGTTTTCAAAGATCAACTTGAGATCCGGATATTATCAGCTGCGAGTTAAAGATCAAGATGTACTGAAAACTGCTTTCAGAACTAGATATGGTCACTATGGATTTCTAGTGATGCCATTTGGTTTGACTAATGCTCCTATGACATCCATGGACGTAATTAATGGGCATTTCAACCATATTTAGATTAGTTTGTTGTCGTATTTATTGATGACATTCTGATTTATTCACTGAACGAGTCAGATCATGACGAACATTTAAGAGTTGTGATGAAAACTTTGTGTAAAAAAAACTATATGTGAAATTTAGTAAATGTGAATTCTGGCTACGGGAAGTTGATTTTCTAGGACATGTTATATCTGTTAATGAAATCAGGGTTGATCCGAATAAAGTATCTGCGATTGTTGATTGGAAAATTCCAGAGAATATTTTTGAAGTTCGAAGTTTCTTGGGATTAGCCAGATACTATCGACGATTTGTTAAAAACTTCTCCATCATTGCTTCACCTATGACCAGGTTACTACAGAAAAATGTCAAATTTGTTTGGATTGATAAGTGTGAAAAAAGTTTTGATCGCCTAAAAAACATGTTAACAGAAGCTCCAGTATTAACTCAGCCTGAATCTAGGACGGCATATATTGTTTACAGTGATGCGTCTCTCAATCGTTTAGGTTGCATGTTAATGCAATCAGGGAAAGTAGTAGCTTATGCTTCTCGACAGTTAAAGCCGCATGAAAGAAATTATCTTACTCACGATCTTGAGCTGGTCGCGATTGTCTTCCCTTTGAAGATATAGAGTCATTATTTATACGGTGAGAAATGTAACGTGTATATTGATCACAAAAGCTTAAAATATTTAATGACCTAGAAAGAACTAAATCTGAGACATTGACGTAGGTTAGAGCTACTAAAAGATGATGATTTGGTTATTGATTATCATCCGGGAAAGGTTAATGTTGTTGCAGATGTACTCAGCCAAAAGTCATCATTATTTGCACTTCAAGTGTTAAACACTCATTTGACTTTAAATGTCGATGGTTCTATATTGGCGGAATTAAGGACTAAAACCTTGTTTCTACAACGAATTCAGGCGGTACAAAATAACGATCCAAAGTTGATAATGAAACGAAACTTGGTTCAGGATAATTTGACTACTGAATATAGTATTGGTAATGATGGTACATTGCATTACCACGATAGAATTTATGTTCTAAATAATTTAAATTTGAAATCTGAGATTCTATTAGAGGCTTATAGTAGTACACATTCTATTCATCCTGGTAGCACTAAGATGTATTATGATTTGAAACAGATGTACTAGTGGCCGGGTATGAAACGTGAGATTTGTGAGTTCGTAGATAAATGTTTGATTTGTTAGTAGGTAAAAACAGAGCATCAGGTGCCTTCGGGATTATTACAGCTTGTTATGATTCCTGAGTGGAAGTGGGAGCGAGTTTCGATGGATTTCATATCTGTTTTGCCTGTAACTTCGAAAAAGAAAGATTCGATATGGGTGATTGTTGAAAGATTGACTAAGTCAGCCCACTTTATTCCAGTCAAAACAAATTATTCACTTGTGAAGCTATCGGAATTATATGTGTCAGAGATTGTGAGATTACATGGAGTTCCAACATCTATTATTTCTGACTGTGATCCATGGTTTATATCGAGATTTTGGAGTAAACTTCACGAGGCTTTGGGCACTAAACTCAATTTCAGTACATCGTTTCATCCTTAGACGGACGAGCAATTAGAACAAGTAATACAGATTCTGGAAGAAATGCTAAGATGTTGTATACTCGAGTTTGAGGGTAGTTAGGAAAAATATCTACCGTTAGCTGAGTTTTCTTATAATAACAGTTACCGATCCAGTATTAAAATGGCACCATTTGAAGCTTTATACAGAATAAAATGTAAAACGTCATTATATTGGTCCAAGCTGAGCGAATCCAAAATGGTAGGGATTGATTTGATTCGAGAAACTGAAGACAAGGTTTGAACTATTCGAGATTGTTTTAAAGTTGTATCTGATCATCAGAAGTCGTACGCGGATTTGAAAAGAAAAGATATAGAATTTGCTATTGAAGATCGGGTATTTTTAAAAGTTTCTCCGTAAAAGAAAGTGTTGCGATTCGGTAAGAAAGGAAAGTTGAGTTCAAGATTTATCTGCCCATACAAGATTACCAAAAGAATCAGTCCTGTAGTTTACAGATTAGCTTTACCTCTTGAAGTCGAGAAAATTTATAACAGGGTCCATGTTTCAATGCTAAGACGATACAGATCTAATCCTTCACTCGTGATTCTTCATAGTGAAATTGAATTACAGCCAGATTTGAGGTATTCTGAAGCAACAGTGAAAATTTTGACTCGAAAAGTCAAAAAACTTCAGAATAAACGAGGAGGCTACCTAGGAAATTGTGAAATCAATGAAATTACAATATTCGAATCTATTCTCAGGTAACAATTTTGACGATGAAATTTCCTAATGAGGGGAGAGTTGTAACAACCCGTTTTTTAGTGGTGACGGAATAGTGGTTTGGGTCCACAAATTTCCATTGTGTTGACTCGTAAATATTATTTATAGAATATTTACGGAGTCATAAGAGTCGTATTAAAATTTGGTTAAGAAATTTTAACGTTTAGATAACTAATTAAGGAAAAAGGACTAAATTTTCTATGGTGCAAAACATGTGAATTATAGTATTAAGATGATCAAATAGTTTAATTATAAAAGGAGGGAGGACTCATATGGTAATTAGACCATAGTAAAAGTAGATGGACAGCTTTGGACTTTGAATTCATTACAATGCATGATAATTTAAAGGATAAAGTTGTAATTTGTTAAATAAAACTTAAGTAAAAATAGAATAAAAAAACTATCATCTTCTTAAAGGAAGAACCACCAAAAATTGAAGAGTAGAAAAACTATAGATAAACCTTAAGGTTCAGCCATCAAAAGTTCTTGCATATCAAAACTTGGATAAAAAAGACAATAACCGAGGAAAAGGGAAATAGCGGATTAGTCCCTGTGTGTTGATCAAAACTAAATAGTAGGTAAGTCAATAGTATTTCAATATGTAAATAAAGTTTGACTTGTAACCTTATATTATTGTTCTTTAGTTAATATGTTTATAGATAATTACTGTCTGAATGCACATACGTGCCCATATTTGGACACGGGCTGGGACACAGGCCGTGTATCATTTGTAAGTTTCTTAGTGTTTCAAGTCAGTGAGTGACACGACCTGACACATAGGCGTGTGGGACAACTCAGTGAGTTACACGGGTGAGGACATGGACTGGGACACGACTGTGTGTCCCTAGTTCAAATGTTACACGACCTAGGGTGTTTGCACACGGCCTGGCGACATAGTCGTGTGACCCCCTATTTTTCAATTTTTACAACTTTTTCTTAGACCTTCTGTTTTGTTTCAAATTAGTCGCAAATTCCTTCAAAGCTATTTTTAGGGCCTCCAAGGCTCGATTTAGTGACAAAATGCTTATGATTGATATGTTTTAAATGTCATTTATTTATTTTAATGTTACATTGATAAATGTTTCTCGATTGTATATTAATACTCCGTAACCCTAATCTGGCGACGGAGACGGGTTAGGGGTGTTACACACATGGATGTGTATCTTTTTCACACGGTCTAGACCCTCCAACACGACCAGGAGGTCCTGTTTGTGAAATTTTTGCTTGTTATTTGTTGAATGATTTGTGTTAATCCTTGAGTATTCCTTTGCACACGTAAGCCTCTACAAGGGTAATTGGGACTCGAGTATTGAATGTTGAATGAATGTGAATTGTGTTATCTTATTGGACATTATTGTTATATACAGATTCATGTATTAAATTTCTATTTGTATAAGTAGCTAATGCGATCTTATTATGACAATTTTGATTTATGGCATTGAATAGATGTGTAAATTAAGACCTGCTTATGCTATGGGTTTCGTTAATAAATGTCGATTAAGAGTATGATGTGGTGAAGTATAATTGAACATTAAATAGTTTGATTTTATTACTATAGAACTGATCTGGTTGTAAAAAAAGGTTTTTGGAGTACGAAAACCAAATGTGTGTATGTTAGATTCTGAATATCCGTATGCATTTAATTATTTGCATTTGCATTTGTGGTTTGGATTAGGATATGAAGTGAAGGAAGATTGATTTGGCAGTTAAACTGCATTACTTTAAATTCAGCGGCAAATGCGCAATAATGTTAGCAGCTTGACTACATAACAATTATGTGGAAAATGACCACTATAAGATGTGGTTGGTTGGATAGGTCCACCATAACCCAAAACTTGGTGTGTTGAAGATGAAGTGTCTAACTTACCTTAGTTGGTGTGTGTCGGATGGTTGAAGATGGTGTGTAGCTGTTGGATAAGTTGAAATCGGGACTGGTATATTTGAGCATGAATTGCATTTCTTCTATTTCGAGTAAGTACTACATTTATGACTCTTTGACTGTGAAATTTTTATTTGTTATGTATAAGAGGTAGAACCAAGTATGGTACTGTTAATAAAATTTGTGGAGTTAACTGTTTATGTGATGTGTTAGTTGTCTTTAGTTACTTAGTAATTTGGTATGTAAAATGTATGTTTGTTCAAACATTGTTTAATTACATTTGTTTATGGCTCACACTGAGCTTTTGTAACTCACTCCCCTTAGTTTCCCCCTTTTCAAGTAGTCTACGTGTTTAGGTCATGGACTGAACGAACTGGGGGTCTTAGAGTTTTGTTAATTTCTTGGTTTGGTTTGATAAGATTTCCATGAAATTCAGTAAATTATTTTCAATTAGTATCTAAGGAAGATTATATAAATTGTGGTATGAGTTTTAGATTTTTGACTCGCTAAGTTATGGCTTTTGGTTTTGGGACACTATGTGATTTTACACATGAACATTTCTTTTTGAACTAACTGTGATCCCATGTATTGATTTAAAATAACCATTTTTTATCTTCTGTTATGATAAAAGGTTTTATTGTTACATTGCGAATTTCTGGTTTGAAGTTCCAGTTTACGAAATCACTATTTCTTTTAGGTTACAAAAGATCAGAAGATTTGAAATTGGTTTCAAATAAATTTTAAGCAATATTTAAATTTAACGTTTGCAAAGTTTATAAATAAAGCTTATTTTCGATTTTCATAAATTTTTAGAGAAAATGATTTTCGAAAAGAAATTTTGAAATATTGATCAGTGTTTTGTTTTGGGTCTTTTCGATGGCCAATGTGACCTCTGGAATCCGATCAAAAGTTTTGAGTAAGGTTTTGGGGTGTCACATTTTTGTGGTATCGAAGCTAGGTTTGAAAAAACTCAACCTTTGTTTTCATGGGTTTGCATACATGGATTTGAAAAGAGTTGTCGATAAAAACATTTCACAGTATTTTGAAATTTGTGTTGCCCAAACAAGTTTCTGAGACTCCGGTGCTGGTCCGTAAGACCTCTAAAATTGTAAGATTAGAAATGTAAGGCTTTAGATTATTATCTCTAATTATGTTGTTATGGAATTGTAGATACCTTAATATTTTAGACTCAAGAACTACTATAGAATCTGATGGTAATCAAGATTGTGAAAATCAACCTAGTGGGACTTTAGATGAGTCCTGCCTTGTAGGGGCATGCGTCTGCACATGAGCCAGAAGTCGTCGTGGCTACACCAGCTACTAGTGACGGTAATTCTAGGGGTTGGGTGGAACATTGGCCCAATCAGTGTTGAGAGTTCTGGAGAGGTCTTTAAGACCATGCTAGAGAGGTCCAAATTGGAAGAAAAAAGTAAGTGTGTTGAGTGTGAGTGTAAGGGACATAATAAGAGAGGTCATAGTTCTTTTAGTTTGGAGCCATGTTCTACAAAATGGGCCAGATTTCAAAAAGGTACTGCAAGAGGTTCTAGTAGTGGTACAAACATGCCGGTTTGTGGGTTTTGTAAGAAGCGTCATCCAGGTGAGTGTCAGGAGAAGTCTAGAGCATGTTTCAGATGTGGTTCCATGGAGCATTGGATTAAGGATTGCCCTTGTCGACGACCTGTTCAGGGGCAAACCCTGAAGAAGAACTGAAATTAGAGAGTTGGAATCGATACTAAGACAGGTATTGTTGTAGGTTATTTTGGTACATGTTTCGCTTTGTTTGGTCCTTTGATTGTTTGGTTGTGGAATTGTTGCATGTTAGTAAATATGAGCTATAGGTAGGAGTTTGTAAGGTTAGGTATTTATTTGATATGCGTTGGAATCAGAGTGCACAGCGAAAGCATGGTAGCAAATTGTGCGAATTAGTGACTATTGGGTAGTGGGAAATTTTGGGGACGAAATTTCTTTAAGGACAGGTGAGTTGTATCACCCCATAGGTGGGGTTAGAAGAATTAAGGTTTGTTGGTTAGGGTTAGTGGTTTGGATGGACCTCTAAGTGAGTTTCTACGTTTTAGAGACAGTGATGAGCCTAGTGCTTAGTGGTTTAGCGTTGGTTTTCCTTTAGGTCTCGGGTTTGAATCCTCGTCTACGCTAAGTGGGAATTAAATTTATTTTTGACTTTGGTTTAAATTTTTCTTCTTATTATTAAAAAAAAATAAGAATTGAGGTTTACATTGGGTTCTTTGATTCTTGTATGTGGTTTAAATTGAAATTCATTAAGGTTAATTGTATTTGTAAAATTGAGTTTCAAATTCATTTAATTGAGGTGCATTAGTTGATTGCTAGTGCTTGGGCATCGTCTTTCAAGTGTGTTTCTAAATCATTTGTAATTATGGGTCAATTTGGTGTTGAATTTTCGTGTTTTGCAGTAAGGATTGGACTGGTTTTTGAGCCACATGGGCTTGTGCCGTACACGGGTGGTCCACATGGTCATGTGTCACTTTAGAAGTTAGATTAATTTTTTCTATCACACGGGTTGGCCACATGGTCGTGTGACCTTTGTAAAAGATTTTTTCAATTGCACACGGGCATGTCATTCAACCACACGATTGTGTCTCCCCTACTTCATAAATGTGTAATTTTGTCACACGTGCACAGAGAGTTACATGATCTGGTTACACGACTGTGTAACCTAGTCACACGGGCGTGTCCCTTAGCCACACGGCCGTGTACCCCTGTCACACGGTCTGGACCCTTCCACACTATCGTGTGGTCCTGTTTGTGTAGTTTTTGCTCATTATTTGTTAAATGATTCATTTTAATCCTTGAGTACTCATTTGCACGTGTAAGCCTCTACAAGGGTAATTGGGTGAAGTGTGTTATCTTGTAGGACAATTTTGATTTATGGGATTGAATAGATGTGTAAATTAAGACTTGCTTAGGCTACATATTCCATTAAGAAATGTTGATTAAGAGTATGATGTGGTGAAGTATAATTGAACATGAAAACGATTGATTCTGTTACTGTACAACTGATCTGGTTGCAAAAAGGTGTACGGAGTACGAAAACCAAATGTGTGTGTGTTTGAGTCTGAATATCCGTATGCATTTAATTATTTTCATTTATGGTTTGGATTGGGATATGAAGTGAAGGAAGATTGATTTGGCAGTTAAACTGTATTACTTTAAATTTAGCGATAAATCTGCAATAATGTTAGCAGCTTGACTGCATAACAATTATGTGGCAAATGACCACTATAAGGTGTTATTGGTTGGATGGGTCCACCATAGCCCAAAACTTGGTGTGTAGAGGATGGAAGAGTCTAACTTACCCTATTTGGTGTGTGTTGGATGGTTGAAAATGGTGTGTAGCGGTTGAATAGGTTGAAATTGGGACTGGTACATTTGAGCATGAATTGCATTTGTTCTGTTTTGAGTAAGGACTACATTTATGACTCTTTGATTGTGATATTTGTATCTATTACTTATAAGAGGTAGAACTAAGTATATGACTGTTAATAAAATTTGCAGAATTAATTGTTTATGTTTTGAATTAGCTATCATGAGTTACTTAGGAATTTGGTATGTAAAATGTATGTTTGTTTAAACACTATTTAAGTACGTTTGTTTATGACTCACACTGAGCTTTCGTAGCTCACTCCCCTTAGTATTCTACTTATTAGGTAGTCCACGTGTTTAGGTTACGGACTTATTGAATCGGGGGTCTTGGAGTTTCGTTAATTTCTTGGTTTGGTTTAATAAGATTGTATAAATCGTGGTATGAGTTTTGGATTTTGGACTTGCTAAGTTATTATGGCTTTTGGTTTTAGAACACTATGTGATTTTGCACATGAACATTTGTTTTCGAACTAACTGTGATCCCGTGTGTAGATTTAAAGTAACCATTTTTGGTCTTCTATTTGGATAAAATGTTGTATTGTTACATTGCGATTTTCTAGTTTGAAGTTCCAATTTACGGAATCACTATTCCGTTTAGGTTACAAAATATCATAAGATGCGAAATTGGTTTCGAATAAATTTTAAGCAATATTTCAATTTAACATTTGAAAAGTTTATAAATAAAAGCTTATTTTCGGTTTCAGTAAATTTTTAGAGAAAATGATTTTCAAAAATAAATTTTGAAATATTGATCAGCATTTTGTTTTGGGCATTTTCGGTGGCCAATGTGACCTCCGAAATCTGATTCAAACTTCTAGGCAGGGTTTTGAGGTGTCACATCCTCAAATGAGACTTAACATGTCTATTTATAAGTTTATGCTTAAACTCAATTAGGGTTACTAAACAACCCAAAAATGTTATTAAGGTTCGTTGTCCAAACTAAAATACCCTTAATAAAAATTCTTGTTCTTCATTCAGTGTCACAACACTACAGGATCAGTGTTGCGACACTGCCTTCATTTTTTGGGTATTTTGGCTTCGAATGATACGAGTCACAAAGGCCCAATTCAAGCTGAAGAACGTGATGGGTTCAAACTACCACAATGCCCAATAACGAGGTCAAAGGCAGGCAAATTCATACGAAACTAAATGGAACCGTTCAAGACTTCATTAGCAAGGCCTTAGATGCGTACACGAAGGAAAAA
>CM025151.1:20044611-20059632 GCA_013467495.1 Gossypium gossypioides
CAATGAGATAGACAATACCCAGGAAAGAATCCACCTAGACTTCACCTATTATTATGAATCTGAATTAAAGGATTTACTCACTTGTTACCTAATCTGTAGAAATCCCTAAATTATGTTAATATCTCTTTCGAAAGTAAGAAAAACTAACTCTAGGTTGATTAATTGAAATATTTTTCTAATTAAAACCCCTATCGTCGCATTAACTCGACTTATGGATTCCCCTATTAGATTTGACTCTAATCCGGTAGATTTATGTTGTCCTATTTCTAGGATTGCGTGCAATTCCACTCAATTATGCTAGATCTACTCTTAAACAGGGTCTTTTGCTCCACTGAATTAAGCACATTAAACATGAATTAATATCCCGAAAATATTAAAACAAGAAATAAACATATATAATTAAGAACAAGTATCAAGTATTTATCGAGTAAAACATAAATGAAATAATAGGATTTATCTCCCATAGGTATTTAAGGGATTAGTTCATAATCCTGAATGAAAATATCTCAAAGTCAGAAAAACCACAAGACATAAAGAAACTCAATAAAACTTTGAAAGAAATTAAAAGGGGATCTTCAATCTTGATGGAGATCCGCTTCCAAGTTGACTCTGATGGTGTTCTTCGAGTGTTTTCTTTGATCTTCTTTGATTGCCCCCTTATGTCTTCTTCTAATGGGTATTTATAGACTTTAGAATGCTTAGAAAGCCTAAAAATTGGTTTTTTTTTGCGTATTTGGGAAGTAGGGTGAAAAATCGACACGGGCTGGCACATGGGTGTGTGTTCAGCCCGTGTGGCTCACAGGGGCATGTGCCCATACCGTGTGGAAATGCCCAGGTCGTGTGGATCCTGAAAACAACTCTATTTGTCCATTTTAGCTCGTTTTTCACTCCTTTCGCTCCCAAATGTTCTCCTAAGTATATAAACATGAATTTAAAGGATTAGGAGCATGAAATTCACTAATTTGACTAATTAATCATCCAAAAAAGCATTAAGAATGAGACTAAAATATGTTACTTTTATAGCTTATCAAGGTAATAGTTTGAGAGTTCTTTTTCTTAACAAAAGTCTATGATAACATTCTCTTCTCTACTCACTTATGGACTTAACACCTCTTGTTAACTTTTTGATGGCATATCATCATGGTCATTATCATCTTGGCGCAGAACTGGGGTTTCTCCTTGGAGTTCACTTAACTCAAGCATTAGTAATCGTTGGTTTTCCCGAATCTCCCAATCTTCATAGACTCCTTCTTCGTAAATATATTCATCATAATCGAAGTCTTCATCGGGTCATATATAATAAAATTCATCCATGACTTTATGCTGACTAATTATTTGGTTAACAGCGTCTAGGATTCCTAGAAACAAATGTTAGAAGTGTTAGTTAACAAAATAAATTGAAAGCCGTAACTATAACCTACAAATTTCTTAATTGTTCTTTTAAAATGAAAAAATTAAAATCAATCTAGTGACACTGCCTCTCCGACAACGACGCCAACAATTTGACCGCCTCCAGACGTACTAACGTCTAGAGTATGAATACTATAATAAAATATAGAAAGACAAGGTAGTATCCACAAGTATACGGTTCGAGTTGTAATATAGTTTTACAACGAAGTAGGTGAGTACTCCGAGGATTATACCCAAGGGAGGCGAGTGCCAGATCAATTCTAACCTAAACACTAAAATATATTATTAATACTTTTAAATCAGTTATAGTACAAAAAATATGAAATAAAATATTTTTAGGGTTTCATAATAATAGTAATAAAAACAAAATAGCATTAAAAAATTCAAGAGATGAAAAAGAGAGAATAAATCAAATCTGATTACGGGTGATTAGCTTGCTTCAGTAATCTCGATCAAATGTCATTCCGGGTTTCTTGTCAATCAACTAGTCGCTACCCTAGCAGGATCTTCCGATCTTCCACTAACATAACAAGTCAGCAAGAACTACTTACCTTCCGACCTCACAGTTTAGACTGGTTTGGGGTTAAGGTGTTCATGGGTGGGCAATACCAATTTTGGGTTAATTCCCACCTTGATAACTTTTCGGGGTTGTCAGGCCTAGGGTTTGTTTCACGTTTTTCCTTTCCCAAACAGCTGATCCATTGAGTAACCTTACAAACTAGTTAACAGGTCATACCTCCACTCCCTAGTCCCCCATAGAAGGATTTGCTCCTCATGGCTTCCATAGAAAATAAATAATTGATGTAAAGGGAAAGCATGCTAATTAAATTGACAAGATAGAGTAAATAAAAGAGCTTGATTGTATTGAAATTAAGCACAAATCCATAGAATTTGAATGCTTCCACAATTCAAGTCACTTGAAATCAACAAGAACAATGGAAAGAAATCTAAAACCTAAGAACGAAAGAAAACTAAACTAAATTTTACAAAGAATTTAGGCTAAAAGGAATGGTGTCCATAACAGGTGACAAATGAGCCTATTTATAACCTTCAGGTGGTCATCATCCTTAACCCTAGGTTAGTTGACGTTTTCGAGGTTAAAGTTTGATTGTGTAGACCAAAATGCCCCTGCTTCGTGTGTTGTTTCTGTCACAGAGTCGGTGTCGTTACACACCAGGACCTGTGTCGTGACATAGCAATCAGTATACTCCTCTACAACTATCTTCAAGGGTATGTCGCAACACCCTCAGTCTGTGTTGCGACATCGAAGGCAGTCTTGAGTTTTCTCTATTTTTCTCCTTATGTTGCGACATCGAGTCATCCATATTGCGATATAGCAACCCATATGCATTGAGTACACCTTCTAATGGGCTCTTGCACACTCATAAAGTGCGTTAGCTCACCTTTAGGCCTTATTCGGCCCCTAAGGTCAATAAAAGACTCAATTTGCACATTTTATTAAATGTAAATAAAACTGTGAAAACTTAAGTAAAACATAACAAAATTGCTTGTATTCAAGCTCCTTAAATGTGAAAACTAGTTTAATTTGCTACACTGAATTACGATAGATCATCGACCCCTTCTACTCTCATAAACTCTAGAACACCGTTCTTTTGTAGTTCTTTTATTGGGGCTTGTCTTGTTGTAGTTGTTGAAGTAGTTTGTGGTGCAGTTCTCGTTATTTTCTAAAAGATTTTTGCTAACTTATGGGATAATCCCTCATTACCTCAATCTTCTTGTCGTAGTCTCACAATTCTATTTTTTCGAGCAATGGCTAAATCTTCACTAGGTGCTTCGACCCCAATCCTATATTCGTTCTCAATAGAGTGACCACTATTATTCATGTCATCATTATCAACATTTCTTGGATACCCTAACATTTTCAACTATAAAAAAAAATAATTTACTCATCAACATCCAAATCCTGACTTAAACTTGACTCAACAATGGCTTGTACTTCTAGACTCAATTCTGAGCTCAATTTAGCCCGAGAACCTGCTAAACCTATAGCTCTAATAACACTAAATGTAACACACTATACCTAGGCTGGTTGTCGGACCCGAGCAATAAAGTGCTACAAGCAAAATACAAAACATTTGATTTTATTTCATAGTCCAAAATATTATTTCAATATCCATTAACCACATTCAATCATGCATACCATGCAATTAAATCAATTTTTGGTTAATATCGAGCTTATGAAAGCTTAAAACCAACCTGGTAGCAAACATGGATCATTTTGAAACTAAAACAAAAAGTTGGGAAAAATCTGAAAATGTTACATGGTCATGTCCCCTAACCGTATGGAAAGGTCGAGGCCATGTAGGTGGATCACATGGCCGTGTGGGCAAACTGTGCAACAGACTAATGCCGTGTGGTGTTGGAGTCACACGGCCGTGCGAACAACCGTGTACCCGCATTAAGGCCATGTGGGTTAAAAGTGTAAATATTAAAAAATATGTCACACGACCATGTCATTAGGTCGTGTAACAGACTATGTTTGTGTGCACTAAAATCTTGTAGATCGCACGACCTTGTCATATGCGTCTATAGGGCACAGAACCGCGTTCCAGGTCGTGTCAACCTGTAGGTACCTGCCAAAGCAAGACTTTTAAACCTAATTCACTTATACTACAAGCAGCACTTTAAACCAAGTTCAACCAATTCAAAATGCATCAATATAACACCAAAATAATACTTATCTCAACCAACCTATGTGCCAAACGAATATGCCACAATTGGTACTTCAATCCAACAATTCAAACTCAAACATAGATTCATATTTCAACAAGTCCAATATGCCTTCCAAGGCACCTTATAATAAGTAGCATAGCGTACATGTTTTGACCATTTCTAGCACTATATAACCATGATTGAAAATCAAGCATATAAACAAGCAGAAAGCCATATCAAAACCATTCAACCTAGCACTAACATATCATTATTTTACTATAGCACCTTATCAAATTGTAAGCAAAACACCAACCAAATCAACAAGACAACATTGTCATCAATTACAATATAAGCATATATATACAAAGTTCTCAAAATGCCAACAAGGTCAAAGTTAAGCATTGTTTAGCCAAAGACTCCTAATGTACATGCCATGACCCAAATTAAACTATCACTAATTTTTTAGTTCAGAATTGTTGCTGGATGTTGATTTGATGACCAAAGCGTAAAGTACCTAACCTACACACGGAAAATAAAATCGTACGCTGAGTAAACTCAGTGGTATTTCTATAATCTGAACATTAAAACATAATAGAGTACATTCAAATGCATGAGTTAGAAGTAATGGATGATATGCAAATTACCATGTAAATTTCCACTACTTCATAGCTTATTTTAACCAATCTAACAAAAGTACTAATATGAAGCATTACACTACCATTTCATATTCATTGAATCATCAAACTTTAATATCTTTTTTCATCTTAATTTATAATAATCAATTTCTCAATTGCACAACATAATTTCATCAACTAATCATCAATTCACATATGCGACAGTATAACTCATTACAATTGACTTCAATTGCATAATTATAACAATATATCATATTTTCAAAACTATTCAATTTAGTCCTTATCACAAAAAAACTAATTCAGATCGATTCAATTCAACTCAGTCTATCATTTCTAGCTTACCTTATGTTATTACCATGCAATGCAATTTGTAAATGCAACAATTGAAAATGTTTGGGTTATAGAAATACAAACTATAAATTCCGAGCTATTGGTCGATGACTTTATCTTTTCCTTTCCATTTTGAGGAATTCGGGTCAACAATAGCTATGGATTAACATCAACACACCAAATCATCAATAAACAATCATTTTCACATTCAGTTGTTAATTTATGAAACTTTTGCATTTTATTCATTTTAGACCAATATACCGGGACTAACATAACATTTAAATTTAACGTGCAACTTTATAGTAATTTCACTCTAAGCTCAATTTGACTTCTTATTTCTCATTTCAACCACAAATTTTGATATTTGTGCAATTTAGTCCCTATTACACAAAATCATCAATTGACTTTATAATTTAGTCCTTTTTCAATACTAAACTCAAAATCTATCAAATTGGTCCTTAAACTTCAACTATATAACACTAGTAACATCCTCAAAATTTAATAGTATCAAAAAATACAACATGGGTCAACTAGCTTAAGCTCTCAGGATTTCGAAAACATAAAAATTACAAGAAATGATTATTTTGAGCATACCAATTGAAGCTTGAAATTTTGGAACTGTAACACCCATAACTGCTTCCGTCACCAGATTAGGGTTACAGAGTATTACCGTACAATTCAGAACAAGCAATAACAAATAGCATCAAGTTTACCAAATTAATTAACAAATTTTCATAAATAATTAAGATCGAAGTAAAACATACTCTTATGGGTCTTAAATTGAGCCTTCGAGGCTTTAAAAATAGTTTAGGAACAATCAAGGACCAATTCGAAGCAAATAAAAAAATTCAGAGAAAAACTAAAAATTTTCAAAATAGGGGTCACACGACCGTGTGACATAACCCAAGCCATGTAGCATTTGAAATACCCTCATATGGACTTATCGTAGATCGTGTTCAATTTGATGTTGGGTCACACGACTGTGTCACAGGCCATGTGTCAGCCCGTGTAAAATCTGCACTTAACACTTTCAGGGCACACGCCCGTGTCCCAGGCTGTGTATGCCCAAAAATGACCTAAAACTTACTCATTTCATATCCAAATGCTTTTGTACCTAAACCAAATTTCAACAAATGAGTATAAGTCCTAAAAAATGCATTTCAATGACACTCAAAGCATGCCAAGACAATCAACCTAAAGCCTAACCAATGTGTCATCAATGACACCACAGTTCAACACTTACACAATTCATTTCCTTAACTACATATACAAACTACAATCATGCTTCTAATAACCTATAATGAATCTTAAAACGTCATACTTAGCTCAAGTCAATCTTATTATATCACATTCATCCATTATGCTTAAGCTTATAATTAAGCATGCATACCTAACAAAGTTGTTCAAACCACAACATCATATGTACACAACTATACAATATAAGTATATACAAACTATTGCAGACCATAACCAAATTCCCCTATTACATGCCACATAAATAAAATTTAATTCAAAATCTACCAAAAGATCCCTGAATAGTGTGAATTCTTCAAGTTGATCCGATCTCCTAATTTCTATAAAACGTGATCTACAAAGAAGAGACAATGACATAAGTAAGCTTTCATAAAACTTAGTAAGTTCGTCAATTAAACAATAAAACTTACTTAATTAAATATAATAATTCAAATAACAAGATAAATTAACAGAGTTCCTGTCAACAAGGTTATTATCAGAATTCTTGTCAATCACAGCTCACAATAGGTGAGTAATGCTAAAACATTAGTTCAAATCAATTTTCCACATTTCAATACATTTACATTTCTTACTATCACAATGCGTAATCTCTTTAACATATAATGATAATAAAACATTTACCACCTTTACACATATATACTATTACAAACTACTTACCATTACGCACGTCACATTTAGATCTTCATGTATTTCCATCCGACGCATACTGGAAAGATGATTGAAATCCTGGTACACGATTCATATTATGCCATAGTCCAACTATAGTCTTACGTGTGCATTGCCATGACCCTTCCATGGTCTTACGTTCATAGTGCCATAACCGAGTTATGGTCTTATCATCAGAATGCCATAGCCAGCTATGGTCTTATCATTAGGATACCATAGCCCAACTATGGTCTTATCATCAAGATGCCATTGGCTAGCTATGGCCTTACGTATATACACTGTCATGGTCTAACCATGGTCTTATTTCTAAATAGTTTCCATAGCCTTGCTACGATCTTAAGTACAAATACAGCCTGTCTCCATTGATATAAGGAATTATCATTTCGTAACTTTTTACAATTCCAGTTCTACCAACAAATCAATTTAATATTAGTAATTTTATATAATTTAAGCTCTAACATTCATAAACAATTAGAAATATAATTGATTTCATATTAAATGAACTTATCTGATAAAAAATAAAGTCAAAATCGAGACAACGATCAATCCGTTACTTTAGCCTTTACGTGATTCGAGCTTGGTCAATTTATTTCTTGATCTAAAATAATAATTCTATTTAATGATCAACTTCCAGCAACATAATTAACTAATTTTATGCAATTAAGTCATTTTGTACATGTTTACAAATTTCCCCAACATTTTACCTTTTATGAAATTTAGTCCCTAAGTCCAAACTTGCAATTTAACTGTTTACAACCAAATTCAAGCTTAGCCAAATTGTTTGAGAACCTATTACAACCATATTTACTTTTATTTCACATCAAGTCCTTGTAATTTTATCACTTTAACATTTTATTCCTAAAACATTAAAATTACCAAAAATTACTGTACAAAATAGTCCTATTTAACAACCAAGCTTAATAATTTACCACAAAACTTCAAGAATATCCAAAACTCATAAATGGCATAACCCATAATTTTTAATCGTTTTGAAAACAGAGATACGGGTTAGCTGGACCTAGTTGTAATGATCTCAAAAACATAAAAATTCTAAGAAACCGGTTAAAATTGACTTACCAAATTGGAGGACAAGCTTGCCCGAAGCTTCCCAAATCTTAACAATGGAGTTTCAGCCTTTTTTTCCTAGAAGATTCACGAAGATGATGTACTTTAACCTTTATTATCTTTTATTTATTTAGTTAATTTTGTAATTTACTAATTTAACCTTTCAGTCTAACTTATAAAATGACTAATTCATGTATATAAGTGTCCAATATTTATAAATATGGTATAATTACCATCTAAGGAAGGTTTAATTGCACAATTGGTCCTTTAATTATTTTAATTTTTTAATTAAACAAACTTAATTTCAATTTAATCCTAAACTAATAAGGACTTAATAAGCAAATAGCCCAAAGGCTAGTTGATTAATCATAACCACCACCACTTGGATTTTTGACTATGGTTTAATCACCATTTTGGTCCCTTTACAATTTTAAATCTATAGCAATTAGCTTTTACCTCTTTTACAATTTAATCCTTTTACCTTACTTAAGCAACCAATCGTCAAAATTATCAGACCAAACCTCAATTCACATATAATACAACTGTATAAATATTTACTAAAATATTTACAGCCTTAAATTACGGAAATGGGGTCCTAATACCTCATTTACAAAAACCACTTGACCTTTGGACTAAACCACTTATACTAACCATTAATCTAATTAATTAAAATTAATAAACTCAAAATTCAATATAAAAATTATTATTGACTCGTATAACTAACTTTTCGAACTTATTCGTCAGATTTGTGATCCTGAACCACTGTTTCTGGCACCACTGAAAAATAGGCTATTATAGGAATCCTAAACCATTCGTCTCCTTTTCTCCCTAATTTGTTTAGAAGCTTTGAAGATGAAAAGAGAAAGAATACTTTCTCTTTCATTCCACCAAGCCTTTATCTTTTCTTTAATTTAATACATTTTCATTTTATAATTTTTAATTACTTTAGTTTTATAATATAAACATACATACATACTTCCTTAGCTGGCCATATATATATTTTAGGTATAAATACTTTTTAATCCCTCTGCATTAAGTTCTAATTATAAATTCCTAACAATTCACACTTTTATCACTTATGGGATTTAGTCCCTAAACCTTAATCAAGCAATAATTCAATAAAATTACTCAACTGAAATTAAATTCACTTCTTATATAATTCCGTAAATATTTACGGTCCTGATTTACAGAAATGGGGTTCAAAAACCACACTTTCTGACCCACTGACTTTCGGCTCGTTACAACTTTCTATTAAACGACCTTCTCTGTTATTCTTGAACCACAAATTACCTCGAGTGTGGGCTTGAGTAACATAAACCGAATCACAAATTGAAAGCTTTAATTTAACTTTCAGGGTGTAAGCGTAGACTTACTAGAAGGGATAAAACTCATAGGGTCTAAATGGATTTACAAGAAGAAAAGAAATGTGTAATGAAAATTTGAAACTTATAAGGTAAGACTTGTGGCAAAAGAGTATACTAAAAAAAAGGTATAGATTACGAGGAAATCTTCTCTTCAATTGCCATGCTCAAGTTGATCCATATACTATTATCCATTACGGCGGCTCTCAATTACGAGATCTAACATGGAAGTCAAGATAATGTTCTTGAACGTCTATCTTGAAGAAATCATCTACATTATGAAACTTATTGGATATATAGCTAAAGGAAACGAGTATAAAATTTGTAAACTACTTAGATCCATATATGGACTTAAGCAAACATACTGATCATGGAAACAAAGATTTAATCTAGTGATCAAAGGTTGATGAACTTTGTGTTTATGAATGTGCTAAGGATGGAAAGGTGGTCTATCTTGTTCTATATGTCGATGGCATTCTACTCATTGGGAATGATGTAGGGACATTCTCATCGGTTAAACTATGGTTAACCCTACCAAGAAAGTTAACATGTCCTTCATATTTGTATGCTTGTACTCCGAGGGCCACCCAATTCCCAACTTTCTTTAAATTTGACCTACAATATCACAATCCTACACCATATGAAAGGCATTTTTAGTTATGTCTTAATAGCGTGGGCATTTAAGATAAAAAACAATATGTTTAATACATAAATTGTGCTTAGTAAGAACATAGTTATGTATAAATTTCTAAATAGTAATGTGTATTTTTGCTAGTACTATAATATTCCATATTGTTTATAAAGGGCGTTGAGTGTATCTTATAAAATACAATAAACATTTCTCGTAGTAGATGAATTTTCCTTTAAGTAAGAATTTCTACCCATTGCATACTATATATTTGTCGGTGTGTTTTGTGCTCCATACCAATTGATCTTCTTAAGGTCATGTTTGGTAAAGTGAAAAGAAAATTGGAAAGATGGAAAATATAATTTTTCTTTCCATATGTGTTTGGTAGGAGAGATAGAAAAATTGAAAAAAAAATATTTTTCTTCCATCCATTGATTGGTAGAGTTGAAAAATGAGAAGAAAAAAAATAAATCTTCTGAAAGAAAAATGAATCTTCTGAAAGAAAAACATAATTTTAAACTAACATATCCTCCTCTCTCATTTTCTCTCCTCTCAACAAGCCAGTTTAGAACAATTGGCTTTTTATATGTTAGGGCGAAAAATTATATCTCTTCTATTTTCATTCTTTTCATTTTTATTCCTTGTCAAGTATCCTCCAATTTTTATTTTTACTCCCTCCTTCTATACTTCCACTTTCCTTGCAATGGAAATGTCAATAATGCTAATAATTTACTGTTATTTATTAATGCATTCCCATATTTGTGTCCATGTTATATTTCTCATCTTGTTTTTAATATTTTACTATATTGTTTTCATAGCGTATCTGAATTGCTTTGAAATTATTATTTTTTCTTCAACGCTAAAAAAGCCTCGTTATATTAATTTCATTTGGCTCTAGCGATTGCAGACGAAGGTAAGGGATGATTTCAATGCCGCCTTGAGTGATAATTGAGATGCTTGGTTTTTATGTGGCTGAGGAAGGTTTTATATTTTAATATTATAAAATATTTTTATTTCCTGCATTGTTCGTTAATAACGACAACTTTATTTAATAATTCCAAAATGCAAATTATCTTCTTTTTACTTTATAATTATCTTCAGGGTTGAAGGACTAAACTATGATGACCTTAGTAGGTCTCTGTCTCAAATTATCCAGCTTATCCAAGTACGAGTAACCTTGTCGTTGGCTTTGGCTCATGTGAGTAATCACCATTCATCACCGAATCTTAATTGAACCTTGTCGTGATTTGAATTAAATTTATATATACTAAAAACATTGTAATCCGAACTATAAACTTCTATACTAATTAGATTATGCCTATATAACAATGTCAGCTTAAATAAGTTGTTTTATCAATCATAATTATGAGAGCAATTTGGAAGGTTTGTGGCAATATTTTTTAGTTTAAAAGTACACAAATAATATATATTCCAATAATTATAAATAAAATTAAGTAGATATAAAACTCAAACTAGAAAATGAAATATACCTGGTCTGAGGATAGAATAAAATACAGACGAAACATAAACATAACGACACTTCCCGGAATAATTATAAGAGAAAACATATATAGGCTTAGTGAGGCAGTGTTATAAGAATAATGGAAACGGTTGCTTTGGTAAGCTCATACCATAAAGAAGATATGGCTTCCACTAAAGTTCTTCATAGCTGCACCATTCTTACACACCGTATCATCACCAACAGGCTTCACATTCTCTTCCACTTCACAGTCACACTGTTGTTGCTGTACTACCGGATATCACATTTCTTCAATGGAAATAGTTTGCCAGCTTTATCATGGGCTCTAATCACTATTTCTGAGCTCATTTTCTCTTTCATTTGGTGCCTCACTCAGGCCTTTCGCTGGCGGCCTCTGTCGCGTACAGTCTCAATCGATGAAATTCCTGCTAACATGAATTTGGAGGGGCTTGATGTGTTTGTGTGCACTGCTGATCCGCAAAAGGAGCCGACCATGGAGGTTATGAACACTATTATATCAGCCTTAGCACTCGATTATCCGCCAGAGAAGTTAGCGGTGTATCTTTCCGATGACGGGGGATCTTATATTACCTTGTATGCTCTAAAGGAAGCTTTTGCATTTAGTAAACGTTGGCTTCCATTTTGTATGAAGTATAGAATCAAAACTAGGTGCCCAGAGGCTTTTTTCTCTTTAGCCAAGTATGAAGAACTTTCAATTACTGATGAATTTAGTGCCAAGAAAGATGAACTTGAAGTAAGTTGATTAACTGGTTGAACTAAAACAGTTATTGTTTTTATTTTATTTGAGAGAGTCCTTTGAATAATTTCTTATATGTAACTCCATGATCATTTCTGCAGATGAAGTACAATTTGTTTAAGAGAAATGTGGAGAAAATTTGTGAAGATGCAAGCAATTATGTTGTATTGGACAGGCCTGCTCATGCTGAGGTATGCAATCGATATATCCAGTTCGGTTTTCACGTTTGTTTGATTAGTAGATCAAGCCTGAGAGCATCAGTGAAACTACTAATGTTCTTGATTATGGCTATCCTATTGCAGATCATACATGGAAACACCTATATGGATGAAAACGAGAACGATGAAGGGAGTACTAAGATGCCTCTCCTTGTATATGTCTCACGTGAAAGACGACCTTCTAAACCTCATTGTTTCAAAGCCGGCGCTCTCAACGCCCTTGTAAGTTATTGATGCTTTGTACTTCTTGCACTATACAATACTTGAACTTGATTGCTAATATAGCAATGTTATTGCTAGCTTCGAGTTTCGGAGAAGTTTAGTAATGGCCCTTACCTCTTAGTATTGGACTGTGACATGTACTGCAATGACCCTACTTCTGCTAGACAAGCGATGTGCTTTCATCTTGATCCTCAGATGTCCCCATCTCTAGCTTTCGTTCAATTCCCGCAAATGTTCTACAATATTAGCAGGAATGACATATACGATAACCAAGCCCGATCGGCTTACAGGGTAAATTCTTTGACTGTTTTAAATCAAATATAGTAATAGTTAGTAGTTAATAGGAAGTTGCAAACAGTTTTTTATGCTCTCTGAAATCAGATAAAATGGCAAGGAATGGATGGAATTCGAGGGCCATCTCTTTCGGGTACCGGCTTCTACCTAAAGAGGAAGGCATTATATGGAAGTCCTAATTGTGAAGGTACGCAGCGGTTTCTTTATTCAAGTTCACAAACATGAGTACATACTAAAATTTTACTGTTAATGCTAGACAAGCATCCCTCTGAGGCTCAAAGGACTTTTGGTGATTTGATGAAGTTTAGTAGTGAAGAAGAAATTGCCATCTTAATAGAGGCCAAGCTTTTGGCCTCGTGTAACTACGAAAGAAACACAAAATGGGGTGAAGAGGCAAGTATATACCCTCCATTAATATAAAGTTTCTTTGTAGAGCTTGGTTTTTAGGTACCAAATAAATGAATATATGATGGTGAAAGAAATGACTGTTCGGTATACAGATAGGATTCTCCTATGAAAGCCTGTTGGAGAGCACATTTACAGGTTACCTGCTGCACTGCAGAGGGTGGACTTCAGTGTATCTTTGTCCGACCAGGCCATGTTTCTTGGGTTGCACCACTATTGATATGAAGGATGCCTTGGTTCAACTTGTGAAATGGAGCTCTGGTTTGTTGCAAATCGGTCTGTCAAGGTTCAGTCCTCTCTCGTACGGCGTCTCGAGGATGTCAATCCTACAAAGCATGTGTTACGGATATTTCATTTACCAACCCCTGTATGCCATTGCATTCCTCATATATGGCATAATTCCTCAATTATGCTTCCTGAATGGCATTCCCTTATACCCCAAGGTAAACTCAAAAATGAAAAACCTTAAAGTTTTCGTTAGTATGAATTGCCATAATGAGTTTTAACATGTACTCTTGGTCTTAATCTCAGGTTTTAAGCCCGTGGTTTGCGGTTTTTTCGACAGTTTATCTATCCGCAATAGGACAGCAACTGCATGAGGTCTTATCTGATGGAGGCACAACATTGACATGGTGGAATGAACAGAGAATTTGGGTGATAAAGTCAGTTTCAGGTAGCTGTTTTGGATGCTTAGACCTATTCATGAAATGGTCGGGAATAAAGAAAACAACTTTCAGGTTAACAAATAAAGCAGTGGACAAAGACAAACTGGAAAAATATGAAAAGGGTGAATTTGATTTCCAAGGGGCAACAATGTTCATGATTCCTTTGTCAGCTCTGGCTATTTTGAATATGGCGTGTTTCATTGGTGGATTAGGAGGAATTATCTTAAGAAGAAATTATGAAGAGATGTTTGGGCAGATTTTTCTCTCCTTATTTATCATGGCTCTTAGCTATCCCATGATTCAAGGTTTATTGAAAAGAAGCAAAAAGGAGAAGCAGTAAACAACTTCGGCAACCAACAGCAGATTTTAAAGTAAATATGCAATGAATTTCAAGGAGTAATGCTATATATATCTTCTTCCTTTTTTTTTTTTCCTTTTTATGGCTTGAATGCTTAAATCACTTGAGATATTACCCATTTAAATTATGCCAAATGTTTAATTTCATGAATTTATCCGACATGTATGCCATATGAATTAATATTCATTAGTTTATCATCTATGTACACTTGGTTATGAAGTAAATATGTGGAGCAGAATTTGGTTGCACGGTGGAAAAATATTTGGTTTAATTCAAAAATTAATCTCTCAACTTTACAAAAATTGAAATCTTAGTTTTGCCATTTTAATTAATAAAAATATGATCATTCTGCTTTTACCAAAACTGAAAAATTTGTCCCTAAACTATTAAGTTTTGGTGATTGGCTTAAATGAAAAAATGCCCCTAAAGCTATAGCCATTTTTCCATTTAAGTATTATTATTTTTAAATGGTACCTAAACTATTATTTCATTATTATTTTTAGTTCAACCATTAACTCATATTAAAAAGACTTTCAAAATTAATCAGATAATAACATGTAACATTTTTAATTAAATAAAGATTTTAAAATTAATATTAAT
>CM025151.1:20059732-20075019 GCA_013467495.1 Gossypium gossypioides
CAACCACATTGATGGCTGAGGAAAACTGAGTTAGTTTATTTTAAGTTTTAGTTGTAGTATTCATGCATTCCATGTAGCTGTAATTTTCATTTTTTTCGTTAACATTGTCGTTGCATTGTTATTGTCACCGCATTTTAATCTTAGTACATTGGGGGCAATACAAACTTTAAGTTTGGAGGAATACATATGGGGATTTGAAATACACCCAAATTTCAATTTTTTTAATGAAGCATGCAAGGTTTATTTGTGGTTAATGCAAATATGTTGAAAATATTTTTTTGTTACATTCGATGCTTAATTCTTGAATCATGTGAACTATCAATGAATGAGTTCGATAAATTTGATTGAATTTTGTATCTTCAAATCTTGGATGAATGATTTAGGCTGCATTTGTAATGGATGACTAGTAGCATTCCTTGAATCTTGAATGAATCTGCCTTTTACAGCTACTCATATGTATATATAGTTATGAATAAGTGACACTCCAAAGTGGGTGTATTGTGAAATGTTAAAAAGGGAACACTCCAATGCAAGCGTTAGAAAAATGAATCTAGCAAAAGGCTGTCGCTGCATGAGTGTGTATCGACGCAATTATGTACTTCCTGGGGTTTTGTTGCACACCATCATTACTTCTCAAGAAAAAGGGTACAGTAATTCAAGGATATCCCTTATTCACAAAAAAAAATGCAATAAATGTTGTATTGGTAGATAGAATTTAAAATTTGATGCATGATGCTGGTTTTGATGAAGATGCAATCTTAGCCATTCATACTTATGTATTGTCGATGTAATATTCTGTCATCTGAATGTAAATCATTCATTGGGATTTTAGGTGATTCAAGTTGCTAGAATGATCATTAACCTTAATGAATTCTTGTGTAGCCTTGCCAGTTTCTGTTTTACTTGAAGACAAGTAAAAACTCAAGTTTGGGGGTGGATAGTACTAGAAAGATCATATGTTTTCTCCCTACTTATTGGTTAATTTGTTCCCATTTAGTTATTTTTAGCACATATTTTAGCATTTTCAGTTTAGGAATTTACATTTTATAACTCAGTGGATCTTAACTTAGTTATCCTTCATTTTGTCATGTTCTGGTACTGATGTCACTGCATGAGTATTTTCAGATTGCGCCCAAAATTTTCACCGCACCTGACAACTGTTCGGATAGGAATAAAAATGCTTGAGCTGTCTAGTTTGGTGCAACTAACTTGTATGAACAGAGGCAGCATGATTTTGATGAAAGGACACTTGGGCTATTTAGAAAAAAAAACAAAAATTTTCACAAAAAAAGAAAAAAAAGAAAAAATGGAGCTTTTAGATTATCACCTTTAAAAACTTATCCCTTAAAGCTTTCGGCTATGGCAGTTTAAGCTTCGATGAGTGAATTGATGTGAAAAGGATGCAGACCAGCTTCTGAAGAGGAGCCCTGAGTACGACACAAGAGGAAATAGAGAGATTCAAGTCGAGTAGTCTAGGAATAGTCTTCTCCACTTGTTTCTTTTATATTTCTTTTCTAAATGCTAGTGATTACTTTCTATCTCATGTTAGTATGAAAGTACACATGATTTCTGCGTTAAATTTTCTTTTATTCAATCTTGCTTCTACTATTTAATCTTTGGGTTTGAATATTTTTAGCATGGAAGTGTTATTGCAGTCACTGATGCTGGCCTTATTATTGCTATGACGTTAAATAGCCGATCAACACAGTCGTGTGTCCTTATTTTGAATGCCCACATGGCCTGAGACACGGGCGTGTCATTGGCCGTGTGAGTCACACAGTCTAGCCACACGGCCGTGTGACCCCTGTAGCTTTGAAAGTTTTCAATGTTTTTCAAAAAATTCTCTGAGTTTTCGATTTAGTCTCGACTTATTTCTATTGCATATTTAGGGCCTCGAGGTCCCGTATAAGGGACAATATATATGATTTTGATTGGTTTTGATGTGATTATTATTATGTTATGAAATGTTTGAAATTTTTGTCCATTTTATTTGTAATCTCGGGTAATGCTCTGTGACCCTATTCCGGCGACGAATTCGGGCTAGGGGTGTTACATTTCGACCTCACAGTAGACTAGCTTAGGGTGAAGGTGTTCACGGATGGGCCATGCAAATTTTGGGTTAATTCCCACCTTGATGACTTCCCAGGGTAATCAGGCCTAGGGTTTGTTTCACATTCTTCCTTTCCTAAATAGCTGATCCGTTGAGTAACATTACAAAACAGTCAATAGATCACACCTCCACTTGCTAATCCCCTATAGAGGGATTAGTTCCTCATAGTTTTCATAGACAATATAGAATCAATATAAAGAGAAAGCATGCTAATTGAATCGATAGTATAGAGTATATGAAAGACCCTGATTTTATTAAGATTAATCTAATATCCATAAAGTTTGAATGCTTTCCACAATTCAAATCTCTTGAGAACAACTAAAATAAATTCTAAAACCTAAAAATGAAAGAAAAACTAAATTAAATTTATTAAAGAAAATCTAGGCTAAGTGAATGATGTATATAACATTTGCCAAAGGAGATTATTTATAGAGTTCAGGTGGCCATCGTCCTCAACCCTAGGTTAGCTGACATTCCTGAGCTTTAAGTTTGATTGTGCAGACCAAAACGCCCCTATTTTGTATTTGATTTTTGTCCCAGAGTCGATATCGCGACACATCAGGACATGTGTCGCGACATAGCACTCAGTATACTCCTTTTGGGATATCTTCAGGGGTATGTCGTGACACCCTCAGGCTGTGTCACGACATTGAAGGTAGTCTTGATGTTTCTCCATTCTTCTCCCTATGTTGCGGCATCGGTCATCCCGTGTTGTGACGTAATGACCAATATCAATTTAATATGCCTTCTAAACGTCTTCTATACAGTCATAAAGTGCTTTAGCTCACCCTAGGCCTCTTTCGGCCCCTAAGGTCAATAAAAGACAAAATTTGCATATTTTATTGAATACAAATAAAAATAAGAAAACTTAACTCAAACATAACAAAAATGCTTGTATTTAAGCTCCTTAAATGCGAAAACTAGTTTAATCTGCCCCACCGAATTACGGAAGATCAACATGGCACGCGTGTAAGGAAATCAAACATCAATATTTTTAACAGAAAAATCACACAAACCCATATTTCATCATAGATCTGAAGTTCTAGAAACACTTACCTGAAATCCTCCTTTAACAAATTTTTACCAATCCGTACGAACACTTAAAGTATTCGCCCAATATCACTTTTCAGATAATTATTTAAATAGTAATTAATTATTGGAAATAATATCTTTATCTTGATTAAATATGATATCAACCATGGTTAACAAAAATAAATCCCCACACATTTGCAATTCCGTTCGTAATGATCCCGATTCCAACTTTTAACGAGAGAGTTTAATTCTCAAGCTTCTAAGGTTAAAACCATTCACACATAATAGAATGGGTTACTAAAATAAATAACCCTTCAATTATTTGATTCAGTGAGATACTTACGTAATCTTTCGACTTGTTCGAACACTTCTACATGTGGGAATACGAATATGAGAGTTTTTATTTGCACTTCAGTGAAACCCATAAATCAAAATGGTTAGTGTTGTTTCAATCGAGTATGTATGTATATAATGTATGAGACTGTAACAAGAATAGAGGGTCGACTATACTTACATAGTACCAGAGGAAAATGACTCAACTCTTCCCATGAAATATTAATTAGAGAGGAGGTTTCATCACTAAATGGAGAAAATCATATTATAAAAATAAAAGTTAGAAAGAAGAAAAAGAAAATAGAATGTGGGATAATCTTTTTATGAACAAAAATAAGAATTGAGAGGTTAAAGAAATAAATTATGAAAAGAAGAAGAGCAAAGAAGAAAATTAAGAATTTTTTGTGGTGATTGACAGTGGCAGTACAGTGACAGTGGAGGAGAGATTGTGGTGAGGTGGAGGTGGAGTAGTCTTATGTGCTGGTGGAGTAGAGGAGAAATGAGAAGAAAAGAGTTACTTAGGTGGTGAAATGGAAAGAAAAAAAAAAGAAAAGGGTAGGATCAAGGTGGTGGACGACAAAAAGAGGGGAGGAGAGAAAAATGAAAAAAAGAAGTGAAATGGATATGTCTAGATGCATGGCTAGCCAAGGTAAGGTAAGTGAGGAAATTTGGTATGTTTGGGGTATAAAGGCATGGAAATGGGATCATGGAGTGAAAAGGGGAGAAAAAGGTGAATGTTGACCTTGTAATCAAGGAATAAATCTTCCCAAGTATGTATGGCAAGATGTGGGTTGGACGGTAAGGGTGTTCACACTAGCCTAAGTAGTTAAAAATTTAATAAAAAGGGAAAGATTATAGGGGCTTGTACTTGGGACCACTTGGAATAAATTAACACACTTAATCACTAGGCTATTTAATCCCTTGTGTCATGAACTAGCGCAAATAAATAAAATATAGGGCCTGACAACTCTACCCCCCTTAAAATAAATTTCGTCCTCGAAATTTAGCTGGTCTAAACAAGTGAGGGTAGTGGCAATGCATTGATTCCTCAAGTTCCAAAGTGGCTTCACTAACACCATGATTCTGCCATAAAAATTTCACAAGAGGAATATGCTTTTTCATCAATCTCTTAACCTCGCAACCTAAAATCTGATTTGGCTCTTCCTCATATGACAAATCATGTCTCACCTTGACCTCATTGATCAGAATCACGTTAGATGGATCAGAATAGTATCTCCTCAACATAGAAACATGGAACACATCATGAATGCGGTTCAGTTCTAGAGGTAACTGTAACTGGTAAGCCACTATTCGAACCCTCTTAACAACTTTATAAGGTCTAATGAATCTCGGGTTTAGCTTGCCCTTGTGTCCAAACCTCAATAATTTCTTTCACGGTGAAACCTTAAGGGAGACTTGATCCCTAACACTGAACTCAATATCTCTCCACCTCAAGTCGGCGTAAGAATTTTGTCGATCAGATGCTCCTCTCAATCTATCCTGAATCAATTTTACCGCATATTTATTTTCTTGCACCAAATCTAGACCCAATACTTTATTTTTTTCCAACTCAGTCCAACACAGAGGTGTACGACATTTGCGACCATACGTACTTCATAAGGAGACATCTGGATGTTCGACTAAAAACTTTTGTTGTACATAAACTCGGATAACGACAAATGTTCCTCCCAATTTCCACTGAAGTCAATCACACAACCCCTCAACATGTCTTCCAAAATCTATATAACTTGTTCAGATTTCCCATCAAACTGTGGGTGGAAAGCTATACTAAAGTTTAATCAAGTTCTCAAAGCCTCGTGTAACTTTTTCCAAAATTGAGATGTAAACTAAGGGTCTCGATCGAAAATGATGGACAACGGTGCACCATGAAGTCTCACAATCTCTGAAATGTACAACCTCGCCAAGTTATGTAACGAATAGTCAGTACGGATAGGCAGAAAATGCACTGACTTGGTCAATCAATCTATTATAACCCAGACTGAATCTTTCTTAGTAGGTGTTAAAGGTAACCCACTAACAAAATCCAAAGTCACACATTCCCACTTCAATTGAGGAATGTGGATAAGCGGTAACAAACCAAAGGGGAACTGATGCTCAGCCGTAACTTGCTGGCTTGTCAGATACTTACCCAAATACATGGTTACTTCACGCTTTAGCCCTATCCACCAATACAGTTCTCTCAAGTCTCGATACATCTTATTCCCTCTAGGATGCATAGCGTAAGGGCTACTATAGGCTTCTCGAAGTATAGACTGCCTCAACTCTCAATCATCGGGCACACATTATCTTCCATGAAAGCATAGAACTCCAATATAATTAAGGCTAAAGTTAGTTGTCTTACCTTCCTCAACCTATTTGAAACGAAATGCAAGAGTTGCAACAATAAATTGCTTCGAACGAATCTCATCCACTAGAGTAAGCCTCACTTGCAATTCTGCAAGTAAACCTCCATCATCAGTCAAGCTCAACTTTGCAAACATCGCCCTCAAATCAGTCATCGACTTTTTACTCAGTGCATTAATAACAACATTCACCTTTCCTAGATGGTACTCAATGATACAATTGTAATCCTTGAGCAACTCAATCCATCTCCTTTGCCTTAAGTTTAACTCCTTCTAGGTAAGGAGATACTTAAGGCTCTTGTGATCCATGTAGATGATACACTTCTCACCATAAAGATAATGCCTTCAAATCTTGAGGGCAAAAACAATAGCAGGAAGTTCGAGATCATGGGTTGGATAGTTACGCTCGTGAGGCTTAAGCTATCTAGAGGCGTAGGCTACAACCTTACTGTCTTGCATCAAAACACAACCCAAACTGATATGAGATGCATTACTGTATACCACATAATGCTTCCCAAACTTTGGGTTAATTAGAATAGGTGCTTGGATCAACATAGAATTAATATTTTGAAAACTCTCTTGCTGCTCTACAATCCACTTGAAATGGGAACTATTCCTCAACAGCTTGGTGATTGGAGCTGCAATTAAGGAAAATCCTTCCACAAACCTCTTATAATAGCCGACCAATCTTAGGAAACTTTGAATCTCACTAATATTCTTAGGTTGTTTCCAGTATAAGATTACATCGACCTTTTTTGGGTTGACACGGATACCCTTAGTCGATACCACGTGTCCCAGTAACATTACCTTGTGGAGCCAGAACTTACACTTACTCAATTTGGCATATAATTGTTTCACTCGGAGAATCTGCAGAACCACTCTCAAATGTTCACCATGTTCCTCTTTAAACTTGGAATAGATTAAGATTTCATTGATAAAGACCACAATAAACTGATCAAGGTAGGGTTGAAAAACCCAATTCATTTGGTCCATAAAGGTTGTCGGAGAATTCGTGAGACCAAAGGGCATCATAAGGAACTTGTAGTGACTATATCAAGTCCTGAAAGTAGCCTTAGGATTGTCTGTATCTTTCACTTTCAAGTAATAGTATCTGGACCTTAAATCGATCTTAGAGAACACCTTAGCACTCTTGAACTGATCAAATAAATCATCGATCCTCAATAAAGTGTATCAGTTCTTTACATTTAACTTGTTCAGTTGTCAATAATCAATGCATAACCTCATGGATCCATCATTCTTCTTCACAAACAGAACAGAAGCTCCCCATGGTGACATACTCGGTCTAATGAATCCATATTCTAGAAGTTCTTACAATTGCGCCTTATGTTCCGCTAGCTTTTTAGGTGCCATGTGATATGGAGCAATGGAAAATGGAGCTGTGCCTGGCAACAAATCAATGCCAAATTTGACCTCGCGCTCTGGAGGTAACCTAGGTAACTCCTTTGGAAAGAGATCGGGATAGTCCCTCACTATACGGATGTTCTTAATAGATGATTCACTGCCACTCGTATCCAAAATGTAAGCCAGAAATGCTTCACATCCCTTGTGCACCAATTTTTCAGCCATTAGAGTTAAGATCACATTAGACAAGTAATCCTTACACTCCGCAACCATCATTATCTCCTTTCCATCGAAAGTCTTCAATGTGACCCTCTTTGTAGTATAATCCAAATTGACTTGGTGTTCTACCAGCTAGTCTATTCCCAAAATGAGATTGAATTCACTGAAAGGTATTTCCATCAAGTCTGGCAAAAATACCTCACCTAGAATCTCTAACGGGCACCGCTTATAAACTTTGTTAACATAAAAAAATTATCGTGAGGGACTAAGTACAGTCACACTACTTACAGTATCCTCTACTTCAACTCCCATTTTATCAGCCATAAAGTATGAAACATAAGAATGGGTTGATCCAATGTCAATTATTGCAAAATACGGTAGAAAATTAAAAATAAAGGTACATGTTATGACGACGACGGCGTCACAGTCTTCTCTGTGTCTAGCTGCATAGACCAATATAAGTTGTCTAGCATCAGCTCGGTTAGCACCTTGACCCTAAGCTCTCTATTGCTGTCCAACTCTCTGGTTGTGAACACGGCTCTGATCCGATACTTGCATCTGTTCGTTCTGAAGTGGACAATCTTTGATTTTGTGATCCAAGGATCCACATCTAATTCAAGCACCCAAGCTCCTCCAGCATTCACCTGGATGCCTCTTGCCACAAGTAGCACAATATTGGGTTCTCTTACCATCACTAGCGGTAGCAACATTCTACCTAGTTCAGTCGTCTCTGGCTCGCTTATTAGGTCGTGGAGCTTGTACGGTAGGACCGACATCTCTCTTTGTAAAGACTCTGGCTCTGTCCCTCTTTTCGTGTTCTGAACGCTTCACTTCCTCTACTATCTTGGTTTTCTCTACTAACATTTCAAAAACCCTTTACTGATGAGGGGCCACTAGCACTACCAGTTCATATTGCAGCCTGTTCTCAAATCTGACACACCTATCTTGCTCAGTCGCAACCATTCACTAGGCATAGCGACTCAACTGAAAAAATTCAGCCTTATACTTGGCCACAAATCTGTCCCCCTGTTTCAGCTCAATGAACTCTCGTATACAGGCCTCGACGTAATGCTTACCCACCTATTTGTTATGGAAAGTCTTTAAAAAATACTCCCAGATCAGTCTCTCAGTCTAGGTGCCCCTCTTAACAACGTACCACCAGCGATAAGCCTTATCCCTCAATAGCGACACTGTACCCTTCAATTTCTTCTCTAGGGTACACTCCATGTCATCCGGAATTCTTTTCATAGCCTCTAACCAGTATTCTACTATGGTGGGTGTCATCCCAACAACGCCCTTAAACAATTCGGCTTGATTAGATCGGAGCCTCTCTATAATAGTCCCATGATTTCCAAATCCACTTTGGGCCCCAACAACACGCTATAGCACCCTAAGCATGCCCTACAACACAACATCGTCAGTAGGCTCCTAATGATCCTCCTCAATAGTATGTGTATTTTCAACCTGGCCAGCCATTGGCTTTGGTTCGGTCACAGGCTCAAGTGTACACACTCCCGACGCAGACAAATCAATTTGGGTTCCCAAACCCTACTCTACATAAACTCTGATGTGAACCCAGCTCGGTGATGTTGAGTCGAGTCACCTAAGTTGCCCGATCGTCTCGAGAAAGTATCATTCGATTTTTAAGATATTTTTAGATTTGGCTAAGTCTATGATATATGATGTAATAAGGCTCAAAATGGATATAGAACAATAAGGTATGGAAGACTATCAAAAATGAAAATTGGGATGATAAGTGGATGGCTTGGTTTAACAAACAAGATAGTGAGATAGAAATAGTAAATGGAAATGGAAACAAGCGAACTTAAACGTCAAGAACGATTCAACACTATAACGAGTGTCACCCCAGTTCTTATATTGTTTAAGGTGGAAAGATGGTTCAGTAGAAGGTAGTTGAATGCCATACCAAAAGCTGGTGATAAGTTCAGAAACAAGTTCGGGTTGACACCACTAGCACGCTAGATAAGTCACTCGAGACTCGTACGAAATTAGAGAGGAAGTTAACCTCACAGAAAAAAAGTTTCGTTTAACAAATTTGGCAAAAAACTTCCTAAAACAAGCTGATTACAAAAGTATTTATAGCCTAGGAAGAACCTAGTTGAATGGTCACAATTGTTCAGCTTAAATGAGCTAATAATGAGCTAAAATAGACTTAATTACTAAGTACAAGCCTTTGAAATCTTCTAAGCCTAGGGGACGGCATTGGACAACAACTTAATGTTCCAATTCAGCTGAATAAATGAGCTGATTACTTAGGCTGGAAGAGTTCAACGTTTGAGTAGGCAAATAACTTCAATTAACTTCATTAAATCAGCCTTAGGCAGCTGAATGAGTAGCAGCAGCATTTAGTGATGTTTTGGGCACACAAACAACCCTTGAATGTGAACATGTATAACCGAATGGACACAAATGTGAATGGCATCTTCCAAAAAATGTGAATACTTTCATGGCTGTTGAAGAGCTAGACGGTCAACTTGGAAGTAGAAAGCACCAGCTCTTTTGGCCCTTGGTGTCCACGAAAAAGTGCATAGATAAGCTAAAGGCAGCTGCTGGTTTTAATTCAGCTCATGGTCCATTGAGCTCCCTGAATAGTCACATGAAAGAATGAAACAGTAGCTCTCTTCAATGCCGATTCATGCATGTACCTGGAAATAATTAATTCAGCAAATTAAGTCATATTAAGACACATTTAAACCAGCAGTAGCAAGACACATTAAAATGATGCATTTCGGCTAGGACACATTAAAGCTAGTCATAACCAAGACATATTAAACATAAAGACACATTTAAAAACCTACACTCAAAATGTTAGCTTAAGACACATTAAAATGCTGTACTAATTAAAATGCATTAAAATTAGCACAAAATTAATTAAGTTCAAATTAAAACATACTAATAAGCTGAAATTAAATTAACTAACTTAATTAAACAACTAAATTTATTCTAGCAACTTAAAATGCATGAAATTAAATAAAAGAGAATCAAGCCCAATGAGCTAGCATCTAGCCGAATTGAGCTCAATTGAGCTGGAACGATCTAGATCAGCTTGCAAAAGATTACAAATGATGCTTGATGAGCTGAACCAAGGGCATTCTCGGGGAGTAGGCGTATCAAACTCTCATACCCCTAGTACAAACACCTTGAGTACTCATCTTTTGTTATCAGATTCTTAAATTTATGCAGTTTTATCTGAAAATTAGAAATTAGCTTTCATTATCAATTCAGAATGTTTTTAATTCTAAAAGTTTCGTCACTATAGTATCAATATATATAGTTTTCAGAATCTAAAGTTTCACAGTATAGTATTCAGAATCTAGAGTTTCATAATCTATAGTATTCTATACTTTCACAATAAGAATTGAATAAGGTATAAGTACTTATCTGGGCCAGCTTCGGAGTCTTAGATTTTTATAACAGAATCAAAACTTTTTTTAAAATAAGTTTTAACTAAGGCATGGATTTTTCCCCAAAATACCTTTTTTTCACAAACATGCATGCATATTCAGAAATAAACCACAGTCCAAGTTTTTAAACCGGGTTCTAATACCACTAAATGTAACCCCCAAAACCTGACCTAGACGTTATGGCCAAATCTCAAAGATCACGTTGGTTGAGTTTTTAGCATAGAAAATCATTCACTTTTTCCTTAATAATCGTATTTATTTTTAAAACGTTATTTCATTTCGCTTAAAGAAAAGCTAAATATCGTTTATAATTTCCTTTTGAAAGATTTTGTCAAATCGTCTAAATTAGAAAACTCTAGTATTGATAGTTTCTAGAAAACATCATTTTCAAGTAAACGTCATAGTAGAAATTAACATACTAAACTTGTTTTCGACATTTTGAAAACATAGGTTTAATAAATATATGTATATCGTAAAATACTAGGTTGTTGGGTAAGTAGTGTCAAGTTTTGAAATCGAAGTATTGTGTTTAAAAACATTATCGTCGAGATGAATTTAACATAAATCATCCAAAAACCATCCAAAAACCAAAATCCAAAGTCCTAAAGAAAGTCCCAAACCAAAGTCCACAGAAATAAAAACACATCCCAAAGTACATCAAGTACCAAATAAATAAGTTTCTTCTAAAGACATTTGAGAGCACCTCTGAAAGTCGAGCCCATCCTAACCTCGATTATTATCTGAAAGGTTAGAACAAAAAGAAGTGAGCTTAAAAAAACCTAGTGTGGGTTGCAATTCATAATAACAAAAATTAACATACAACAAAATTAGATTAAACAAATCATATTAATACAATATTCAGTTCATAGAATCACATTTATCAAAATGCATAATGATGATGTTCGTACGACTTTTTTTTTCAAAATCAGTGTAGATATTTTGGAAAACAGATCCAACTCATCTTCGATACACACTAGAATGAGTTTTCCAGAACTCGTCCTTCAAATAACTCACCAATATTGTGGACAAGCCATCAGATACTGTAATCAAACTACCAGAACAGTATATTGTGGTCGAGCCACCAGATAATTGCATTATACTACTAGATACTTTTTCCATACACATTATCCCAACCCTATGCATGTGATATGGCATACAAAAAATATTTTACAATAGGCATGTTTTACATGTGAATCAAATTTATTTTCAGTTTAACACAGTGGCATGCTTAACATGCGAATCATAGGCAGAACGGAAGCATAGTTAACATGTGAATCATAATCATAATATTTATAATCACATACGAATCAAAATATCAATGTAGCAATATCATGTTTACAATACATGTATTATCCAAATTGCGATATAACACTTGTCATGTGTAAGGAAATCACACATCAATATTTTTAACGGAAATATCCCATATTTCATCATAGATCTGAATGTTTTAGAAACACTTACTTGAAATCCTCCTTTAACAATTTTTTACCAATCCATACGAACACTTAAAGTGTTCGCCCAATATCACTTTTTAGATAACTATTTAAACATTAATTAATTATTTGAAATAATATACTTATCTTGATTAAATATGATAATAACCATTTTTAACAAAAATAAATCCCCACACCTTTTCAATTTCGTTCGCAACTATCCTAATTCAAACTTCTAACGAGAGAGTTTGATTCTCAAACCTCTAAGGTTAAACCATTCACACGTATTAGAATGGGTTACTAAAATAAATAATCCTTCAGTTATTTGATTCAGTGAGATATTTACGTAATCCTTCGACTTGTTCGCACATTTCTACAAGTGGGGGTACGAATCCATGAATTTTTATTTGCATTTCAAAGAAACCCATAAATTGAAATGGTTAGCCTTGTGTCAATTGACTATGTATGAATATAATATACGAGAGTGTAACGAGAACAGAGGGTTGACTATACTTACATAGTAATGGAGGAAAATGACTCAACTTTTCCCATGAAATATTGATTAGAGAGGAGTATTCGTCACTAAATGGGGAAAATCATATTATAAAAATAAAAGTTAGACAGAAGAAGAAAAAAGTAGAATGTGGAATAATATTTTTATGAAAAAAAAAATCAAAATTGAGAGGTTAAAGAAAATTGGAAGTTTTCAGTGCTAATCGAAGTTGGCAATGTGATGGTGTCGAAAGAGAGAGGTGGTGAGTTGGAGGTGCGACAGCTTTATGTGGTGGTGGGGTGGAGGAGAAATTAGAAGAAAATAGTGACTTTGATGGTGAAATGGAAGAAAAAAAGAGAGAAAATGAGAGAAAAAAAGGTGGTGGATGGAAAAGAGAGGGGATGAGAGAAAAATGAAAAAAAAAAAGTGAAATGGATATGTCTATGTGCATGGCCGACCAAGGTAAGGTAAGGGAGGAAATTTGGTATGTTGGGGGGACAAAGGCATGGAAAGGGGATCATTGAGTGAAAAGGGGAGAAAAAGGGGAAGGTTGACCTTGTAATCATGGAAAGAATCTTCCCAAATATGGCAAGATGTAGGTTGGACGGCAAGGGTGTTCACACTAGCATAAGTTGTGAAAAATTTAATTAAAAAGGTGATGTTATGGCAGCTTGAACTTCGGAGCACTTGGAATAAATTCATGCACTTAACCACTAGGCTATTTAGTCCTTAGTGTCATAAACTAGCGCAAATAAATAAATAAAACATAGGGTGTGACAAGGAGGATTCATGAAATGAAACATTGGAATGGTATTTACCACGACGACAGTATTGGCAAGTCCTTTGGGTGACAACGTGACGATGGTATATAGCATAAGACCATAGATGAAAGATGCTATGATAGTCCAGCATGTGGTACGTAGTGAAAGACCAGGATGAAAGATATCATGGCAGCATTGTACACGATAAAGGTAAACAGTGTAAGACCATAAATGAAAGATTCTTTGTTACCGCCTCTGGACAAACTAACGTACAGAGTGAGAATACTGTTATAAAATATAGAATTACGAGGCAATATCTGCAAGTATACAGGTCTAGTTGTAATATAGTTTTATAATGAAATGGGTGAGTACTCCGAGGATTGTACCCAAGGGAGGCGAGCGCTAGACCAATTCTAGCCTAAGCTTTAAAAGATCTAATTAATACTTTAAATTCAGTTATAGTACGAGGAATATGGAATAAAAGATTTTTGGGGTTTTGATAATAATAAAAATAAAACAACATAAAAAGATAAGATCCAAGAGATTAAAAATGAAGAATAAATCAAATCTGATTATGGGTGATTAGCTCGCTTCAGTAATCTCCATCAACTGTCATCTCAGGTTCCTCGTCAATTAACTAGTCGCTACCCTAGCAGGATCTTCTGATTTTCCACTAACATAATGAGTTAGCAATAACTACTTATCTTCTAACCTCACAGTCCAAACTGGTTTGGGGTTAAGGTGTTCACGGATGGACAATACCAATTTTGGGTTAATTCCCATCTTGATGACTTCTCGGGGTTGTCAGGCTTGGGGTTTGTTTCACATTCTCCCTTTTCCAAACAACTGATCCGTTGAGTAACCCTACAAAACAGTTAACAGATCATATCTCCACTCACTAATCCTCCTAGAAGGATTAGTTTCTCATGACGTTCATAAACAATATATAATCGATGTAAAGAGAAAGCATGCTAATGAAATCGACAAGATAGAGTAAATGAAAGAGCCTAATTGTATTGATATTAAGCGTAAATCCACAGAGTTGAATGATTCCCTAATCCCAATCTCTTGAAAGAAAACAATAAACAAATAAACTAAACTCTAGAAACCTAGAACGATGGAAATGTACAAGTGTACACAATAACAACAAGTAATAAAGTGACAAGTAAATGTCGAGTTACCGTACCCATAGGGACTATGAAAAGAACTATTTATGAATGCAATTAAAAACAATTTGGTGAAGAAAAATTTTTGATTTTGAGGAAGTGATTAAAAACTAAATTCAACTACGTAAAATAAATAAAATAAAAACAAAAGTTCCAATGCACGATTTCAAAAGATGATTTTAATCAAGATGACATAATTGTTTAGATTAATTACATTTCTTAACTTAGAATTACTAAACTCATGTCCATGTTGTTACGAATAAATGCACGGCAACTCGGTAATTTGCTAACTACTACTCATACATACTTATTAAATTAACTAATCTCTTGAACATTTTCCAATGCCAATTCAAACAATTAATCAATCTTCATAAGCACATAAAGGATTAAGTGAGGTAAGAATGTATTCCTACCTTGAAATAGTTTAATCACAAAAATCCTGCAAGTTATGTAAAGTTAATGTATTGTCTAATACCGTCACTACCTTAGAAGATTAAACATGCACTGATTAAGTATTGTCCCAATTAATTACAATTTCAACACGATTAAATAGTTAATTCATTAGTTACCTTACAATTATAATGCAAGAA
>CM025151.1:20085477-20103020 GCA_013467495.1 Gossypium gossypioides
TTAGAATACCCTTTATTTTTCATGGTATTATTAAATCCACATTTAAAAATAATTATAATATTTAATTTATAATTATTAGTTAAAAAGTTGAAATAAAATAAAAGTTGTGATAATTATACATTTAAAAATAATTATAATTTAATAGAAGTTGTGATAACTACACATTTAAAAATAATTAGAATTTAAATTAAATTTATTAATTAAAAAATTGTGCTAATTTTAAAATAAATTTGTTATTTGAATAGAACTTTAAGTATAAAATATAGGGAAAAAGGAATGTGATAATTATAATTCACCATTATTAGCTAAAAAAATTGATGTAAATAAAAGTTGTGCTAATTTTATTTTAAAAGAAAAGGATAAACTACACCATTAGTCACTAAACTATGTGTAAGTTTTAGTTTTGGTTACTTAACTAAAAAAAAGTTACAATTTAGTCACTAAAGTTTTCAAAATTGTTTTTTTTTTTTTGTCACCAGATTGCTAAGTAGCACTTTTTTTAGTTGGTATAATAACATTTTTAATTTCTAGTTTTTATACTTTCTGTCAAATTGACCCTGATTATATATAATGATAAAAAATTGAAATTCTAAGCATATTAATTATCACTTAATTAATATTAGAGTTAATTATGTTAATTAGTTATTATTTTGAATAATGTTACTTTGCATTAATTACATATCTTTTTCCCAGTAAGTTGGAAACTAAGGTTCTTGATTTAATCAGTGGTTGTTCTACCTCCTGGTAAGTATTATAGTTATGCATGTTAAGTTTTTGAAGAAGTAAAGATGTTAAAAATTGTAGGAACGGTAAGTATGAATGAAAGGTCTTGCATGGAGGTTATCTATGATTGAGATGTTAGCAAATTGTATGAAAATGGGTTTTAAATGGTGAATTTGTGTTCTTTAAGCAGTGGTTGCTGCTGGGTTGAGATGAATGTCTGAGTCTAGAGCTTCGAGCTAAAGTTTAGGTGAGTATTAGGTGAGTCTCTATTTTGACTCCTGCATGTTAATTGTTCAAGTAAATACACATATTTAATAATAAAACCTCAGGTAATGGGTAAGTTTGTGAAGTATAGTAAAGATGTTATATGTGTATAATGAAGTTATGTATGAAGTACTATATGAATAATAAGTGATTGGTAAGTATGCAGGTAAGATTTGATATAAGAAATGTACGAATCGATCAACTATGTGTGAACAAATCTGGGTAAGTAAGTTTTGGATAAAACGTCCCTTGTGATGCCTCTAGTAGGTCTGGTATATTGATAACTAGACTAGCAGATCATGATATGAAAATAAGTGTAAGACCATGTGGCTAAGACCCATGACAATGTATGATACGAAAACACTCATAGTGTAGCCTCTAGTAAGATGAAGGCTGGACTGGCAGATCACAACATGATCGGTAAATCCATGTGGCTGAGACCCATGGCAATATATGGTTGTATAAATATTCATGGTGATGCCTTCGGTAATATGTAGACCGAACTGACAGATCATGACATGAAGTTAAGTATAAGTCTACGAGGGAGAAACTCATGACACCTACTGTGAAAGTCCGACGGGATAGTAAACACGTGATTCTATATGTTTTCTTGTGTGAAGTAATCTGCAAAACCTTTGCGGCAAGTCCTGTATCATTATATTGGAGTATTCGATGATATCTGTGTGATAGAATGTGGTTATTCGCCCTTGTGGTAAGTTCTAGATAAGTTATGAGAAATCTTCGATAGATAAGTATATGATACGTTTGAAGTTAATCTGATTGAGTTAGTTTCGTGATGTAATCAAATAAGTCTTGAGGAAAGTATTGTGAAAAGAAATATGTATCTGTGTATTCAAAGAGAGTATCTACCATGGTAATCTGTTAGTCTAAGAATATGGGTGTATTGGTAGTCATGAAAGATATAAGCATTTTTTAATCTAAGTTAGTTTACATTATGTAGTGCTGAAAACCTGAGTGTTTGGAATCCGTCATATTTGAATAGTACCATGGCTCGTCTTGAAATCTTATGAAATCCGAGTTGTTTGTCATATTGGTTTATTTTGGTATTATGTAACAAGGATGTGTTGGAATTCTTTTAAATAATCTAGAATAATTCTCATTGGTATGAATATGCATTGATCTGAGACAAGATATGATATGATTATCATACTTAGTAAGGGTATCCGCCAAATGAAAGATATGTAAGTAGTATTCGCCAAGAGAATAGTATCGGTATCAACTGTTCTGGAATAAACGTTGAGAGGTTGTTTGATGATAATAGAAGAGATTGTATCGTCTCATAAGATCTGGAGATAGCCAAAGAGTTAAGTGAAAGATAATAAGTAAAGAACGGTAAGTGGCGTGTATGTAACGACTTGATTGTTAGGGGTGACGAAAAGTGAGATTCGAGACTCCATTCCCGTAAAATGAACAATATTTACGGGGTTAGTTTTGTAGTGAATTAGTTTTTGGTTAAGTAATTTTCGTGAAATTAGTTGTTAAGGTAAAGGGATTAAATCACGTAGGTGTTAAAAGTTGAATTATAGATTGAAATAAATTAAAATAACTAAAGTAGCAATTATATCTTTGTTCTTTTAAAGCAGATGGACATGGGTTAAAAACAATTAATGTTATGTTATTAAATATATATTGTTTTAAGTAACTTTAAGGTATGCATATAATAATAAGAAATAAACATAATAAAAAGAAACACTAAAGAAAGTGGAAAGATATGAAACAATGCATGCAAATTAAAAAGAAGGAAAAGAAAGAAAGAATAGAATGAGAGGCCGACAACACCTAGGGTTTTCTAACTTTCCACCTTCAATTGGTTAGTCAATTTAGTCCATTTTCTTGTAATTTTTACGTTTTTGGAATCCTAGTACTTAGAGCTACTCGACCCATGTTATAATTTTTAGTATTGTTTAAGATTTCAAATGTTGTCATTATTGAATAGTTTAAGTACTAGGGGTTAAATTGATAGATTTTTAAGTTAGAAGTGGAAAAAGGACTAAATTGTGGAATTAATTATTAATTTTGAGTAACAGGGACTAAATTGTGAAAATTTCAAAATTAAGGGGTAGAATTGAAAATAGAGAGCTAAATTTAGCTTAGAGTGAAATTTGTATAAAAATTTGAGGTTAAATATGGATATTAAAATTAGTCTCGGTTTAGGGACTAAATTGAGGATTAAGCAAAATATGGTGTAACATTTGAAATTTAATGAAAATTGAGTTATGTATCATTAATCTATTGTAATTATTTTATTCCGTAGCGAATGTCGTCCCGGAATCCTCAAGTAAGAAAAAAAAACAAGGTCGACGTCGAATAGCTCGGAATATACGGTTTGTGTTTCTATAAATTATTGCATATTGAATTGTTGTGTATGATAAGTATTGAGGTGAGAACTGTTGTACTTGGGCTGAATTGAATCCATAGTTGATTTGAATGGACAAAGTTTGTATATCATGAAATGTGTTGCTTATATGAATATTGAATTGAATATATATGTGACAATGTACATATATGAGATTTGGACATTGGATGTATTGGAAAGTGAAATGGAACCCTATTAATTGTTTTGGGCTAAGTCGGATATAGATAGTATGCCATAGGATAGGAAAAGTTCAGGGATTTCTTCGACCTTGAGTCGATGAAGCACTGAGTGCCAATTTACTTCGGTTTAACCGATGAGACATTGAGTGTCAACTTATATAGCGATGGGCGTAGTTATTACTTCGAATTAATCCGATGAGGCACTAGGTGCCAAACTGGTGTATTGGTTGGATCCGTGTATCCGTCCGAGTCATGTTAATAGGGGAAATTAAATTATAAAACTTATATATGATATTGAGATGACAAAGATGAGAAATGGATATGAGATGGGAAGTGAAATATGAAATGATGAAATGAGATATGAATATTGAAATGAAGTCATATATTGAACAAAGGGATGAATCATGCCACTGCATGAGTTGAAATTATCAAATGCTATATGAAATGCCATTGTCATATACAAGAGCATGTAGAATTTAGTGGATGTGAATAAGGATTGAGAAAAGTTTATATTATTGAATTGAAACATATGTTCATGACATTACTTGTGCATTCTTACATTTTAATTACTCATATCAAGTTTAAATTGTTCGAATTATAGAAATACCACTGACTTATACTCAGCGTACGATTTTGTTTTTCGTGCGCAGGTTAGGTGCTTTCAGCTTATCATCGACCCAACACTCAACAACTAATCCCGGACTCAAGTGTAGTGATGTTCTATTTTGTAATGGCATGTACCTAGGAGGTGCTTTGGCTGATGTTGTTTATAATGTGATGATATTTTGGTTTTCTAGTGAAATAATGGTTATTTGTATATATGGTTGTGGTTGAGACTATGTTTGGTATGATAGCTTAGTTTAATGTTTGGTATGTGTTTAGCTTAATGCTTGGTAGCATAAGTAGCTAAATGTTAGTTCAATTTTGACAAATTTGGTATGAATGAAAGTTATGAATGGTTGATATTTTGTCAAATTGTTTGAAGATATAAAATGTGGTACCAATAAGGGTACATTAGTTAGGCACTTATGATAGTTTTTTTGGCTTGTTTTAAGCATGTTTAATCATGTTTTGAATAGGTTAAATGACTAGTGAATTGGTTGCTTAATGTCCAAGTAAACACAATTTGGTAAACTTGAGTTTTAAGGTACACTTAGGTACACACAGCCTGAGACACGGTCTGTCACACGACCGTGTGACACACATAGGCAACACACACGAGCGTGTGCCCTAAACGTGTTGTAAAACAGTATAGGTGCAGTTCCCACACGGGCTGACACACAGCCTACAACACGGCCGTATGACCCAAGTCAGTGAGTTACACGGGCAGAGACATGGGCTAGGACACGGTCGTGTGTCCCAAGTAAGTGAGTTACACGGGCAGAGACACGAGCTGAGACACAGTCATGTGTCCCAACTTCAAAAGTCACACGGTTGGGGACGTTCCACACAGCCTAGCCACACGACCGTGTGACCCCTGTTTCTAGGTATTTTTGAGATTTGCCCTAAACTTTTAGAATTGTTTCAAATTAGTCCCTATTTTTTTATAGGCTATTTTTAGGGCTCCGTAAACTTGTATTAAGGACTGTAAGAGTCTTTTTACTCTGATTTGGAATAGTCTTGTTATGTATCCAACTTCTAGCTTTCAAGAGGGGATAAATATTGATAAGAGTGTAGACAGTGGAAGACCAAGTTTAGCATTACATAGCATGACTCATTATTCGATTGTATGAGACACTATTATGGAAATATTAAATTAGCATGTATTGCTCCCTGTATGATGTGATGTAAATAGTTAACTTGCAGTTTTACTTATGATGTAATTAAATGTTGTGATTGTTTAGTAACGCCCGTGACCCTAATCTGATGATGGAGAGGGGTTAGGGGTGTTACAATGTAAGTATGTATAAAGTATATATATAGATCTGAAGCTGTTAAGGTATCCGCCAAAGACAGAAATGGTAATCCAAAAAGTCAAAATGTAGAATTCAGCAAGAAAAGTTTAAAGGTATTTTGTACTTAAACTCACTAAATTTGTATAACTTACAAATGTTATGATTATGTTCCAAGTATTGTTGTGAATGATTACTCTAGGATGGACGACACTAGGAATGCGCCAAAGAAGGGCGAACTGAGTTATTATGCATACAGTGGTCAACCTAGAAAAGTGCCGTATAGTAGAATTACGCCTTTTGGAGTCAGTCTTTAGTAAACTTTTATGTTGTAATTAAATTATGATAAGTCTATTGTAATATTTTATTTTTACTTTTAAATACTTTTCTTTAATAATGAGACCTTTTACATAATAAATATGCTTTAAAATCAAGAGTATGTGTTGTATGTTCTGAAAATTTGTTAAGTATCGTGATGTAATATCCAAGATTCGGACCTGGTGATTTAGGTCAAGCTTGGGCATTACCTGCTCATACTTCATTTTCTAGATTAATCATGAAATGGAACTTTTTTTTTTCTCTATATTAATATTAAAAAATAATTTTTAAAGTTTTGTGATAACATGTTTCTATGTTTATTTCTATTGGCATTTTTTATCTAAGGAAGAACAGAGAACTTAAAAGCTTGCTCACAAACGTGCTAGCAAGGAATGAAAAAAAAACTTATTTTCATTACTTTCAACAAAGCATTACACGATTTTTATAGATAATCATCTTACCACATTCAACTAATCCAACTAACCTATCTTGAAACTTGAAAAACATAACTTGTACACATGTATAAGCTGATTAATCAATCCAATCCGCACCTAATCCCATCAAAATGTTACTAACCCAGTCTATTGTCAACTAAGTTTCATAAAAAGAGGACTTGACATGTTTTCCATGTATTTTGCTACTGCTAGCATTAACTAAGGCATTATCTCGCAGTTCGTAGTTCTTAGCTCACATGTATTACTTATAGTTTGACTTATCGTAGGATAGCTCACTGTTTGACTGTTCGCCATTTTGGCTTGCACTTGGACTATCCTCCCTTTGGCTTGTACTTGGACTATCCGCCATTTGGCTTGTACTTGGATTGTTCACCACTTGGCTTGCACTTGGACTGTCCGCTATTTTGGCTTGCACTTTTGTCTTGTACTTTTGCATCTCGTCAAGTGAGAAAGTTGCTGCATAGATGGCTAAGTTCTAACACTCCTTCTTGGCTTCTATGCTGCAAACACCAATTTTGTTTCTTGTGTAGCTTTTCAAAATTTTCAGGCTCTAACACTGCTAAGTCACATCTATGATAAGCTTCAACAATATGCATTGTGCTTTTAATAGGAAGGTCATCGAAACCTTCATCTTTAGCTTCATCTTCAACTTCAGTCATCTTCTCAACCAAATTTGACTTGTACACTTGACTAAGGGATTTATAATTCACATGTCCCTGTATTTTGTGCCAACTATGTGATTCTTCCACTGAACTAGTATAGGCTCTTGAGGCCACAAAGTTCCAATCCAACATAAAGCTTCTATTATTCATTGAGATTGTCACAACTTCCTATCCCAATGAATCAAATATAGTGCAACATTTATCTTTAAAAACAACAGTTTATTTCTTCTCAAGCAATTTACCAATGCTAAGAAGATTATGGTCTAACTCAGACACTTAAAAACATCTGGGATTACTTTAGTACCTGTTGGAGTGCTGATCAGCACATTACATTTTACCTTCGTCTCAATAAGTTAACCATTTCCAATTTTGACTTTTGAAATGCAAATTTTTTCAATCAGCTTGAATATCCTTTCATTTGAAGTCATGTGGTTTGTGCAACCACTGTTAATCAACCAACTCTTGTTGACTTCTCTGCTTAAAGCAAAACAAGATGTAGTGAACAGATGCTCCTCCTAAGCTTGGTTTTCATCAGCAACCTGAGCTTGAATATGTTTCTGCTACTACTATTACTATCCTTTGGTTTTGTATACTTTTTCCATATGACCAAATTGTTTACAGCTTTTACATTGAATATCTGGCTTGAACTAGCAATACCTCTCTGGGTGATTGATCTTCTTGCAATGAGAACACGATGGATTTTTTTTCCTTTCCACCGTCTCTCCAACTCTTCTCTTTCTTCTCTGTCCAATCCTTCTTTTCTTTATAGCTTGATGAGCTCGAGCCTTCTCTATTTCTGGCCTGAAAGGTTCCCTCAGTGTGCCTCGCTTTTCTGCTTGCTCTTCTTTTCTCTTGAGCATACAAAGCATTGATCAACTTAGGTAGAGATATTGCTGATAGGTCCCTCAAGTCTTCAAGAAAGGAATTTTTTTACTCATACCTCTTTAGAAGTATGGTTATGACTTCTCAACCACCCTACTATCATTGAACTGGTCCCTTACCAGTCTAATGCTGTTGACCACTACCATTATCACGTCTACATATTGCTTCACTGTTTCAGCCTCCCTCATCTTCAAGTTCTCAAAATCTCTCCTGAGATTAATGAGCTGCCTAATTAATGAGATTAATTATCTGAACCTTGAAACTCCTTTTTTAACTTATCCCAAGCTTCTTTGAGAGTCTTATAGGCCATAATCCTGGTGAAAATCACAAGTCTCACAGGCCTTGTATTTCTTAGCACAATTATCACTATGTTGCCTGATATGTGCTATGGTAGGATTCGCCCTCAATGGTGGTGGCTCAATATCGACAACCACTACCTCCCACAAGTCAAAAGCCTAATGGTACGTCTTCATCTTTACTACCCAAATATGGTAGTTTTCACCATTGAACACAGGTGGTGGAGGAGGTGAAAAACTTGCTGAAGATATTTTTGCAGAAACACAAAAAAGAAATGGCCCTCAAAGATCAATGGCTTTGGATATCAATTGTTGGAGTTTTTTGTCTAAGGAAGAACAAAGAACTTAAGAGCTTACTCACAAACTTGCAAGCAATGAATGAAAAAAAAAATTTCATTACTTTTAACAAAGCATTACATGATTTTTATAGACAATTATCTTACCAAACACAACTAATCCAACTAACCTATCTTGAAACTTGAAAAACATAACTTGTACACATGTATAAGTTGATTAATCAATCCAATCAGCAAGTAATCCCATCAAAACATTACTAACTCAGTTTATTTTCATCTAAGTTTCATAACAAAAAGACTTGACATGTTTTCCGTGTATTGTACACTGCTTGCATGCACCAAGGCATCATCTCACAGTTCGCAGTTCATAGCTTGCACGTATTGCTTGTAGTTCGACTTAGCGTGGGATAGCTCGTTGTTAGACTGTCCGCTATTTTGGCTTGCACTTGGATTGTTCGCCACTTAGCTTGTACTTGGACTGTCCGCCATTTTGGCTTGCACTTGGACTATCTGCCACTTTGGCTTGCACTGTCCACCATTTTGACTTCCACTTTTGCATATCGTCAAGTGAGAAAGCTACTACATGGATGGCCAATTTCTAAAAATTTCACTAAAAAGAGCTTTGGAAAAATATTTATAGGAAAATTTGTCAAACAAAAGAAATTATTTTAGGAAAAATCATTCAAAAACTAAAAAAATTAACTTTTCTAGAAAATTAAATCATTCTCCAAAAATCATTTTTTGGAAGTTGTTTTATGTGAAATAAAGGCACCCTTAATGCCGAATCTATCCTACCTCCTAATCGAAGTCAAAGAGACTGGCTGTGGTCAGCATTTCTCCAAGCTTTGCCTGCTTTGACAGTTCCTAGTTATTGGTATATGTGTGTATATATTTTATGATCATCTTGTAAAATTCTGTTTATACCAGCAGCTCTCTTCAATTAAATTTGTTTTTATCACTTCAGTACAATTTCTGCATAAATCTATTAACAAGAAAGAAAATACAATATACAACTTTCTTCAACAGGTATATAGCCTTTTTCTTCTTTTGAGGCTCATAGTTACAATAACTTATTACACTGATTATTGCTGAGAGAAAAAAAAAATCTGCTTTAGCTGTTGTGAGTTCCTATTCAGAAAGGATGATTATTCAAACATTTTAACTGATACATGTATATATACAATATGTATATATTATAGAATTTGAATAGTGGGAGTGCCACAGTTAGTAAAATTTACTGATCCTTGAGCAAGTTCAAAGCGGTTTCAACCAGTGAGTGAATTGTTGTGGTGTGTCGGCTAAGGCCAACAGTGCCGGAGAATATGTTGAAGCTCTCCAGCTCTGCTGTGGTCTCTAACACACCTTCCAGCTCTTTCTCCATTCCCAAATCCTTAAAAATGTAGACATTCTTTACATTGTCATGCATCATCCAAATTGCCAACTCTATGGTGAACCTCCTTATTCTCGGGACCTTAGCCGACGGATGTCTGTACTTTTCCAGTATCTGGACCAACGCTTTGGCTAGTTCTTCCTCTTTAATTCCAGCTCTCTCAAACATGATGCTTGATTCATTAGAAGTCATATGTTTGAACACTTGTGCTGCTAGTCCTACCATTACTTCTTGCAACTTGTTCTCTTCTGACATAATCGCCTTGAGCACCTGCCATCCACAATGATAAATTGTTAACCATTGTATTTTTGACTTTTTGTATAGTTTCCTTGTATATTGGAGGTCAATACTTACTGTTGGTGCTGCTGCTATGACACCCTTTAAAAGGTAGAAGCAATCTGATCTGCAGTAGGTGCACAAGTTTCTTAGAATTCTTGCAGCAGTCACACGAAGCATCGGAAACTCCAATGCTGCGATAAGTCTTTCGAGGACTTGCAGCCTCAATATGCGGTGGCAATTAGCTCTACTTTCTAAGGCCAACATGGCGAGCGCTTCTCCTGCTGAGCGTCTAACTTGATTCTGGTGCTCTGGCATCCCCTGGTTGAGAAAGATAGTGAACAACTCCTTGAGTACCCCACCAGTTCCACCAATCCTCTCTCTTGCTTCCTCTTCCAATGCCAGATTGGTTAATATCTCTATGCTTAGCTTTTGAAGAGTTGAGTGCTTTTCACCATGTCTCAAAATATCTCTAATGTTGCTGATGGTGAAAACTGCCTCTGAGATTTCCTTTCTGAGATGTTTTCCTGTGGCACCAGTGGTGCTTGCCAGCAGTTGCACCAGTTGAAGAGATCGTTTAACTGTTAGAATCTGGGATGGTGCAACGTTTTTATCCCTCAGCAACTTTTCTCCAGCATGTGTAAAATCTATGACTTTAGGTAAAAGGCCCCTAGTATTGCCAATCTTTCCACAGTTATCATGATCACAAGCAAGCTTTTTCAGAATGAGAAGTCCTAAATGATTGAATGTCCAGAAACTGTAATTTGCATGATCAAGAATGAGGTTCTTTTCACCAATTTCATCTGCTCCGTCGCCTGAACTTCTATTTTTTTGAAGCAGAGATGATATCGATTCCATTGCGCCTGGTATACCGGCAACACGCAGGCAGTTTTGCCTCTTACCAGCAAGTTTTGACAGTATCTCTGCAGCTGATCTCCTGATCTCTTCTTCTTGAGGGTCTTTCCAGTTCAACATCTCAACTAATCTTTCAACCACCGATAAATTCACCCCGATCTTTTGCAAGGTGTCATCAGAGTACCTTGCGCTAATCGCAAACTGCCGAAGAATTCTAGCTCCAATAAGCTGTTCATCAGGGGAACTGGAAGCCAGTAGATCAATAGCAAAAGTAACCATATCCATTTTCAAGCCATCAAAAATGCTTCCATTAACACATCTGGAATAAGCATCGTAGAAGAACCTTTTGATGGAGACCATACCTGAAGGTCCAAGCTCACACTCCTTGTTCACTTCCTCCAAAAGTTTACAATATATGACCTTCCACTCCCAATAGGCTTTCTCCGTCAAAAACAAGAGAGCTTCTGCCAAGGCCAAGGCATAGAAAATATTCAGAGCAGATTGCCGGTTCCTTTTATCACTATCCCCCTTCTGTACCTCCCCATAGTTATGGTTGACGAGTCTCGTGGATGAAAGTACTACACAAGCTATTGCAGACAAGAGTTGGAGCCAGTAGAGGACTTTGCTTATATTTCTTGAAAGAAAAACCCATTTGCCATAAGGTAGAAGAGGGACATCTGAACTTATCCATGTCCGAGTTGGGGTTCTTGAATGATTCCATCTTCCAACATGTAAATGATCAACCTGTGTTACTTCTCTCGTGTTATGACTTGGCTTTCTTATCAAGGAAAGTGGATTGAAGGTTTGTTTCACAGCTTTGATGAGGATGTGTGAGCTGGATCTCAGTGCTCGGAAACTACTGATACCGGCATCGGTAATGGACCATGTAGCTTGGTGCTGCCATTCGAGCTCATGACTTCGGCTGAATATCCGAGTCCCTTCGATTAACAAAATAATGGTGATAAACCAGAAGTCAGTTTTATCCAAGGTGATAGCAAAACCACCTAGAAGAACTACTGTTGCCCAGATAAACCCCAGAGTTCCGAGGCCAGTAGCTGACTTCTCGAAGATGGAAAGCCTAAGAGCGAAGAGAGTTAGTTTCTTTTCGGGTGCTCGAAGCACTGGTGCTGAAGGCACGGATTCTGCATTACATTCTCTAGCCTCACAGCTACTCTGGGGTTCAAAAATGGTGTTTGAGCCACAAGTCTCGCTAAGCTTCCGAAGCTCATTAATCTGCAAATGGACACTCGTATCATCATCCAAAGAACTTCCACGATCCATATGGATAAGGTTCAAGATTGGATTTGGAGGGGAAGGAGTATAATATCTGATATTCAGGTTTTGAATTCTCGTCTTTGTCATGATAGAAGCATAGGATGGGGATTATAAACAAAGTAAGGTAATTAAGCTTAGCAAGCACGTTTGTTTTGTGGAAGTGTAGAAGAAAGAGTAACGTTAAGTCTCCTTGTCTTTCCCTCACATTTATCGGCATGTTTTTGCTATTAGATTTATTATTGACGTCACTTGCTCCTCTCTTTTCTTACTTGGAGGCCAAGGGTTTTGCAGAGGACATCGTTGTTGGACATTGTTGACATGGCTACGGATCACGCTGGGTTGAACATAATTTAGGTTAAAACAATTAGTTGTTATACCTAATTTTATATAATTTGTCTTTTAATTTTTAAATTTAAAATCAACTTATCAATTTAATAAATTTTGACAAATAATATTTACGAAGTTAATGGTTGGACTAAAATTTTTAAATAAAAAAATAGGAGGATTTAATTTTTAAATTTTTTAGTAGAATGACTAAACCTCAAATTTTGTCAAAGTATAATAACCAACCACATATTTTGACATTAAATTTATAATGAGAATCAATAGGTGTTGATTTTAATGCTAAAGCATATTAGAGGGAAGATTTTGAATTCGTTATTAAGAATCTAGGAAGGATTAATGTTTATAGACATTAAAATATAGCTTTCTTCCTGAAAAGGAGTAAGCTAAGTTAAATCACGAAATTGTTAAGTCGTTTTTGTCCTTTTGTTAATTAGATAGTTGATGAAACATCCAAAATCCCCGGAAGGCTTGTTTTATGATGGCGTAAAACCGAAAGTGAAATCCCTTTTGTATAAGTGGTCGAGCCTTTCCCTGCCACTTTGCTTTATGTGAACTTCCATCCACCATCCCATTTGGGAAATTATTGTGTAAAAGCATGCTATGTTCTATTACATAATCTTTCATTTTGTTTTGACATTTTAACTTTTAAACGTCCAAGTTGCTGTTTAGAAATGAAAATATTTTGTTTTAGGTTTAATATAACATTTGATACCTGAATTTGATATTTTTTCCTAATTTGATATTTAAACTTTTTTGGGCCTAATTTGGTACTTGAACTTGACATTTTTTTCTATTTTGGTACCTAAGCTTTGTTTTTTTAAGTTCAAATTGATACCTAAATTTATTAAATGTTATACAAATTATGCAAAATACTAACGGTGTTAAATTTTTTTTGTTATTCTACAAAAGTATAGTCAGTATTAGAGGAAATTCATGTTAGAAAAAGGTATTGAGCTATGCTTAATAAATTAATATTAAATAAGAATTTTTTTTAAAACTCCAAATTAAAAAAAATTCATTGTTTTCAATTAATAAAATAAATAAAACTAAAAGTATTTGAACATGTAAAATATATAAAAAAAATATCATCTGTCACATATTGATCATACATTGATTATTTTTGCTACTTCATAAAGAAACATTTTTAATATATTGGAGTAATTTGTAAAAAATTTGACAAGTACCAAATCGAAAAACAAAAAATTAAATACCAAATTGAACCCCAAAAAGATTAAGTACCAAATAAAGAAAAAATATCAAATTTAGGTACCAAATGTTATATTAAATCTTTGCTTTTATTTTTTACCGAGTGTAATTTGTAGCTTACAGGGATTGGTCATAGGAGGAGTTTTATTGTGTGAAGTTAAAGGGTACAATGGGACCCAAGGCCTATTTTCCATTCTCTTTGACGACACTCCTCGCTTCTCTTCACTCATCTGCCATTATTATTTATTAGAAGAAGGGAAAGCCTTTGGCTCTATCCGCTTCATTAGCTCCTTTTTGGAGGTTATATCATTAATTGTGTATTATTGCATACAATGAAAAATAATTAAAATATTTGAGAAAATAACCCAACAACAACATGAATATATCAAAATTAATAAAATATAAAATCATATCATATTCCATATATATTATAATATTAAAAAATACGGAAAAACATTGAATTTTTTTTAGTTTTAAAATACTTTATTTTTTTATTATATTTAAAGCGGGTCTCATTTTTAAATATGGTTTTCATGTCAATAATAATAATTTCAATAATAAAATACTTTAAACAAGTAATTTTTATATTTTTTTTGAAAAATATAGCTGAAACTTTTTATTAGAGAAACAAGAATCCACAAAACAATAACAAAGGAAAAACATTCTAGAGACCAAGATACAAAAGGTAGACCCAGGCCCCAAACACAACAAAACCAAAATAGAAAACCACTTACCCAAATGAAATTTAAATCAGAAAAAATAAAAGGTGAAGCCCTATAAGTTGAAACAACAAAGAAAAAGAAAACTCAAATAGTAAACATCGAAATTAAAAACACAAGAACTAACTAACAGAGGGAGGATACTCTGGAGACTTTCAAAGCCTCAACAGATAGCAGTTAATGTTTAACCCCCCTAAAAAAATAGCCCACATTGAGAACCCCAAAGATATTTTCAAAACCCATTCAAAGCATTAATCCAGATCCTTCCAAAACCTTTCCCCTTCCCTGAAACGTTATCGCATCCCTAACCTAAAACTTCTTTGCAGATTCAAAACACTAATACCCTCATTCACCTTTATCTCTCTCAACTGCTTCTCGGGCACACTCCTTGATTCCATCTTTCATGCACGATTGTTCCCCAGACTTTAATCCCTTGGTGGCCAACACATGAGCAACTTCATTTGCCGATCTGGGGGTATGACTAAAAAAGCAGGTATTAAACCCTTGACCCAACTCTCTGCAATCCCTAATATATGCCCCTATCAAGGATTTATCTTCACACTTGCTCTGTATTCTTTGAATAACTGACAGAGAATCTCCTTCCAGCACAACATCCGAAAAACCCACCTCAAGCCCCCGTTGAAGACTTTGAACACAAGCTATGGCATCTGCTACGAATGAGGAAGGTACGTTTCTGTTTATTACCACTTTCGATCCCGATACTCATCCTTTGTTGTCTCTAATCACTATCCCAGAACCCAATCTATGTTTAGACTCCCTAAATGCTGCATCAAAGTTAATTTTCACATGTGGTGAGCTAGAGAGCTCCAACGAACCAAACTCCCCTTACGATCAGGTAAGACTCTTTGTAACTCTTCAAGTTCCCTAATGAATTGACATATAAAATTAGCAATATCTAACCTTGCTCGTTTTTTACCTTCATGCACCCACTTATCATGTTCTGACCGAATGATCCACATCGTACTCACAAACACCTTACACGAAAAGCTGGAGTTATGCTCAAAAAACCAGGTAATCCACTTCATAAATCCCATTTGTTAAACCTTATCTGACCAAACCCAACTCATGTGTTGTCATATTTCATTCGATATGGGACAATCTCTCAGTGCATGTAAAGTAGTTTCAACTTCACCAACGCATCATGGACAAAGGCTTGTATTTGAGATTTTCTTAATCTGTAGGTTGCAAAGGGTAGGAATGCAATTATCTGTAAATTGTCAGAATGTAATTTTTTGTTTGGAAGGAAGCTCCAAGCCCCATAATTTCCTATAAAAGCTTTTGTAATCAATTTGATTTTGTAAAAGATTAGCCATAGGAGATTTTTGAAGAATAATTCTATACACACTTCGAACTGTAAACAACCCATACGCCTCCCCAACCCAAGCTTGATAATGATCATGCAGAAATCTGGACAAAGGAATGTCAAAAATCATTCGAGCATCAACATCACTAGAGGTATCTCAAATGATATCTTTTTTCTAGATTCTATTTGTACTATCAATTAAATCACAAACTTTTAATGATTCATTACACCTTTCACCATATTGTATTCTTCCATTTTCAGCTTTTGGAACCCACGAGGAATCAACAACAGAGATCTTAGTACCGTTACTACCCACCAGCATAGTCCATCTTCAAGCACCCCATTTGAAGCCCATATACTCCTCCAATTAAACAAAGGTATATGTACCAACTTTGCTCTTAAAAAGTCGGTTTCCAAATAATATTTCACCATCAAAGTACGCGCAAGTAACGAATTTGGATAATTTAACAAATGTCAAACCTATTTGGCAAGTAAAGCTAAATTAAAATGTGCCAAACTACGAAAACCCAATCCCTCGCTTTCCTTTGGAACACACAAATGTTTCCATTCACACCAATGCATTCTTTTCTTCCCCGGACCCTTCCCCCACCAATACTAAGCGCAAATTCCTTCCAATTCAGAACAAAGAGATTTTGGCAATAGGAAATAGGCCTTGAATAGGTCAGAATGGCTTGAAGAACTGACTTAATAAACATTTCATTCCCACATTGCGATAAATAACGAGAACTCCAATTGTTAATTTTCTAGCGCATGCGATCTTCTAACGTTTGAAAAGCCCACTTTTTTCCTTTGCAACCAAGTTGGGCAACCCAAGGTATTTCTCCGCATTCACAGAAATTCTAACTTTCAATATTTGCGACACAACATTTATAATCTAATCAGATGTGTTTGAACTATAAAAGACTATAATTTTCAAAGTTCACACACTAACCAGATAATGTTTCATACTCCTTCAAAACCCCCTTTAATACTCGAGCTCCTCCTTTAGTTGCTTCCCCAAACATAATATTTTTATCAGCAAATAAAATATGAGAAATTCGTGGGCCCCATTCTACTGACCTTAGCCCCAACTATTAAATCCTCCCTTTCAGTCATACGAATCAGAGAAGAAAAGCCCTCACTACATATCAAAAAAAGATAAGGGCTTAACGGCTTCCCCTATCTCAAACCTCTAGAATCTCGGAATTTTGGTCCTTCTTTCCCATTCATTGTAATTGAGTAAGTAACCGTTGACAAGCAATGTAGAATGAAATTCACCCATGCTCTATAAAAACCCATTCTCAACATCATCTCCATTAAAAAGTTCATTCCACCCAATCATAGGCATTGCTCATGTCAAATTTTAGAGCCATACAACCTTTTCTGCCTGTCCTCTTTCACTTAAACGAATGAAATGTTTCATAAGCAAGCAAGATATTATCAAAAATTAATCTGCCAGGGATGAAAGCACTCTGAGCCTCATCAACACAATAATCTAAAACTTTTTGGAAACAATTCGCTATAGTTTTAGGTATGATTTTATAAAGAACCGGCTAATTGGTCTAAAATTTGATAGATTTATTGGCTGAGGAATTTTTGGTACGAGAACAATATTCGTAACATTGCAAGATTCTAAAAACATACATTTGTTTAAGACATTCAAACAGAAATTGCTCACATCCTACCCAATGATATCCCAAAATTATTGGTAGAGAATGGCTAGAGAACCATCACTTCTAGCAACTTTAGTAGGACGCATCCCTTTTAAAGTTTCAAACACCTCCACAATTGAATATTTTCCATGAGGCT
>CM025151.1:20174138-20187208 GCA_013467495.1 Gossypium gossypioides
AATTAATTAAAATATTATATTAACAAATTGATTAACATTATCAAGAACAATTTATTTAATTAATTTTGATGTCTTGAAATTTGAAATTTCAATATTAAAAAAAAGAAATTTAAAAATTTTTGGCAATGGTATAAACAAGTATGATTTACACTTTTCTAATACATTATTTTAGTTTCTACTGTTTTTCCACTTTAATCCTTGATTTTTTTACCTCGATTAATACTTAAAAAAGATATTTTTTTTATGACAAAATGAAAGCGACCCAAAAATTGGATGACCAAAATGAAAGTGTGAACAAAACATAGATTTAACGTTTGAGGGACTAAAATGAAAGCACCTTAAAATATGAGTGACAAAATTACAAGGATTTCATTTTGAGTGACCAAAATGAAAGCGCCTTAAAAATTGAGTGATAAACTAGGTAGTTTACCCAATATATTAAGCCTATTATAGTCGAATGGCACAAAGGTATTAATGGTTACAATGTTAGCACTTTGTTAGGGTATGAGTAGCTACGAGAAATGTTTTATGAATGAAATATGATTATGGCAGTCTTAAATTCAAATATTAGATAGTTGATGGTTCATTAAAGAACTGATAGGTAAGTGTCACAAGTTGCAGTTCAAAGCCCATGACCATTGCAAAAAGAGCGTTCAATGAAGGTCAATCTATTAAATAGGGCTTATTTGACCCATTTGAACTGGTCTGATACAAAAATAAAATGACCAAGCTCATCCACTTGAAGTCTTGGTGGCCCAATGAAGCACTTACAAAAAATTAGGGCTACCTTGGTAAATAAGAAAATTAATCTTAGAAGATTGTAATATAATAAGATTTGATTTTGTAATCTTGGGGATTATGTAAACCCCTTAATTGTAGATGGGCTTCAATCTCGTCAGTCGATGAAAAGCTAGTTGTACCGTTGGATTTTTTGTTCTTTTAAGCTTTATTTTGTCTTTGAGTTGCTTCCGCTTTATATTTTGGTGCATTAGAGAAATTCTACGATAATTCTTATTTTGCGAGAGTTAGGCTAACTTAGGCCTTTTTTGAGCTAAAAAATCGTCTAAGGTCGCACGAATTGCCAGACAAAAGTCTTAGTCCTATAATAGTTGGTATTAGAGCTAAGGTTGTGAAGGCACCATTTGAGATGTCGAAAAAAAATAGCCAATCAAATTGAGCCAATAAAGACCCGTGGGAGGATTAGAAAAACAAAGAGCTAGGAGAATAAGCCAATCTAGGGACATGCTGTTGACATTAAAAGGATGAGTTGCTATTCTCAAGAAGTCTATATGGGACATGAGAGAGACACTTGAGGAAGTAAGGAACGCATTACTGAAAAGCTACACTCATTAAAGGTGCAGCTCATAGAATTTGTGGAGTCTCTCAATTCCAATGTGGAAACGATGCAATAAGGGATCAATCCCACCGAGCATAAGCTAACAGTGAGGAACGATGCTATCAAGCCATTGTAATGGCTTTGAAGGAGGAAACAATGGCCACAATGAGAGCTTTAAACACGAGAATCAAGGAACTCGAAAGAGATCTGGTCTTGTGTCGAGCCATCATGGAAAAAAATGTTGGGTGCAACACTCAATAATGATATGGATGTCCCAAAGTCGAAAGATGCGAGGGCAAAATCCACAAAAGATGAGGACTTCTTGTGAGGAATGGAGCAATAGTTTCGTGCCAAAGGTATCACAAATGATGCTACTAAGGTAAACACCACTACCATGTATTTCACTACTATCGCTCTTTTATGGTGGTGCCGTAGGTCCGTAGATGAGAAACATGGTGGAACCACAATTAGGACTTGGAAGAAATTCCAAAAGGAATTCAATGCACAATTTTACTCGAAGTATGTCGAGGACAAAGCTTAGGCAAAGTAGTGTCAACTTACAAAACGAGTCACAATTAAAGTATGTGTGAGAGTTCAACAAACTCATGCTCCAAATTTTCAATTTGAACGATGAGACATTTCTCCTTGTGGATGGGTTGAAACTATTGGCGAAGAAAGAGTAGGAATGCCAAGGAGTTTAAGAACTTACCAAAGCCATAACGATAGCGTAGTCCTTAATTGAAATTGTTTCGAGGAAAGACAAGTTCAAGTCTTTCAAGCCTAATGGGAAGATGAAGGACATGGCGAGTATGTCAATGGTAATAGTGGCAACAGTGACGATAGGAAACCACAAAATGGGAAGTGAAAAACCAACAACCACCCGAAAGAAAAGATGAGCAAGATAAAATGCTTCTTTTACAATGGCCTACATATGGTAAGGAACTGCCAAAAGAGATTTATGTTTTCTGTCATTTAAGGGGATGATGAGCTGAAATAAATATCCATGAAGCTTAGTTCAATCGTGAGTGGTGTCGAAGCCAAGAGGGACAAGGAGAACAAGAAGTCAATGGAAAGCTTCTTGTGTTGTAGTCTACATAAATTGAAGAACTGTTCAGAGCAATCTAAGTTATCCGCGATCAACAAAGAAAAGAAAGTAGAGCCTAGGGAGAAAAGGCTATTAGAGCTTGGATCAATGATACTCAATTCTGTTAAAATGAAGAGGGATGGCAAAGCGAATGAGTGCTCTCATTGATACAAGAGCACCAGACTTGTTTGTATTGGAAAAGGTAGTGGGCAAACTTGGTCTCAAAGATAGAAAATCAATTAAAAGGATCAATATAGTAAATGTCAAAGAGGTCTCAACTATAGGAATAGCACAAAGAATGAAGTTACAGATCTAAGAGTGGAAAAACAAGGAAGATTTCAAGATAATTCACTTAGATGATTACGATTTCATACTTGTCTTGAATTATTTTTTTTACCAGATTAATGCTTTGTTGGTTCCTTTTGCTAATTGCATATGTATTTTGGACACTCATCAACAACAATGCGTGACACAAATGAGTCGTGATCAGAGTGCTAAGGAGACCCCCTTAGGAATGCTAGAAGTAGGGAAAACCAATATGAAGCATGTTGAGCTATCAGTGAAGCTACCACATAACAGAGAGGTGAGTTGTGCATCAGACTTTGGGGGTAAATTAGTGATGCAAAGTGGACAGTTGAGACAAATAAATGCAACGAGCAAAGTACATCTCAAACACTTTGGTAATGTTTTTCATTCTGACTTGTTAGCTTGGCAAAGACACAAGGGCCCTTTCAGAGTGGTAAAACAAGGAAACTGAGAGACTTACAAACCGAAGTTGACGGGAAAACTCAAGGTTAACCCAAAGTTCAATGTGGGCACGCCAAAACCTAGTTGTGTAGGTCAAACAAATCCCGATCAAGACAAGTCACAATAGGGGAGAGTAAGAGCGATGGGCTCTTACGAAAGAAATGTACTAATAGTGTAGCAATTTGATCTAGTCGACGACAAAAGCCGAGGCAAAGGTTCCGAGGGGCTGCACTACCCGATGGAGAGACTAGTCGAGAAAGGGCAAAGGCGTCAAGAAAGTTTCAAGGCGAATCAAACCAGTGTCATTTAAAGGACACAACGAGGGCATTACGAGAATAAGTGGGAGAGAATGTCATAGACTGTGGTTCAAAGCCCATGACCATTACACAAAGAGCGTCCCATGAAGGTCAATCTATTAAATGGGGCTCATTTGACCCACTTAAACTGCTCTGATTCGAAAAATAAGTAACAAAGCCTATCTACTTAAAGCCTTATGGCCTAGTGAAACCCCTCTGGAAAATTAAGGCTACCTTGGTAAATAAAAAAATTAATCTTAGAAGATCGTAATTTGATAAGATTTGATTTTGTAATTTGGGGATTATGCAAATTCCTTAATTGTAGATGGGCTTCAATGTCATCCATCGATGTAAAGCTAATTATACCATTGGATTTAGGGGAGCACAACTATAAATATATGGCCTCTCCCTCAGTTGTAATCAAGCATTGTATCCATTGTATTCTAAGGTGAATACTAATTGAGAGCATTCACTCAAACACCTTAGGGGCGTTGTTTTTCTATGGTTAGTTTATTACTTCGATCTTTCTTTTGTCTGAATTGCTTCTACTTCATAATTTGATGCCTTGAAAAAGTTCTATGAGAATTCTCACTTTGCGAGAGTTATACTAACTTAGCGTATTTGAAGTCAAAAAATCGTCTAAAACCACACGAATTGCGAGACGAAAATTCTAGCCTCTAACATAAGAATATAGTTATGATAATGTTGTAGGTAAGTTTAGAAAATAAGTATATTATAGTGTTACACAAGTTTTGGTTTAGTTTTCATGCATAAAAAGAGACCTTCAGTGGTTATCTCAGGATACATTATCCAAGGTATTAGTACCAAAGATAAAGGTATTGATACTTGCTTAGTAGCTAAAACTGCACTTTTTGCATAGATAAATTGATCTTTTTAAGTTTTATTGTGAGTGCAAAAGGAACTGAAGTGGATAAAGAAAATGTTAGAGCTAAGTGGGAGTGGCCTACTCCTAAATTCATTTTTGAGATGAGATCTTTCAATAAACTAGTAAGTTTTTATCGTAGATTTGTGAAAGGTTTTCTCACACTTGTTGCCCCTCTAACTAATATTGTTAAGAATGTTAGAATTGAATAGGGGAAAAGTAAAAACAAACTTTTTTATTATTTAAGGAAAATTTATGTAGTGCACCAATTTTGAAGCTTCTAATTTTTCTAACATGTTTGAACTAGAATTTGATGCTCTAAGTGTTGGTATTGATGTCGGTTTAATGTAAGAGGGAAAATTGATTGCTTACTAGTGAAAAGCTTAATGGTGTTCAACTTAATTACTCCACTTACGACAAAGAATATTATGCCCTGGTAAAAAGCTTTATGAATATGGCAACACTACTTACTTCATGAAGAGTATGTCATTCATACCGACATGAATATCTTAAACACTTACAAGAACAAAGTAAGTTGAGGAAACCTTTCCATATATAATAAAATATAAGTAAAAAATAATGTGATTGTTGATGCTTTACTTAGATGCTAATCTTTAATTACTACTTTGAATGCTAAGTTACAAGAATTTGAACATATTAAAGAATTATATGCACATTATTCCAACTTTACTTATATCTTTAATGAACGTGAAAGTAGTTCAATTGATAACTTTTATAGACTCAATGGTTATTTGTTTCAAAACAATAGGTTGTGTATTCTCAAATATTCATATAGACAATTACTTGTTAGAAAAGCAAATAGAGGTGAATTAATGGGACACTGATGTGAATAAAATTTTAGATATGTTTCATAAACATTTCTTTCAGCCACATCTAAAAAAAGATGTTGAATGAATTTGTGTTAAGAATAAATTTGTGTTAAACGTACTGCATGCAAACAAACTAAATCCAAAGTTACCGCATATGGTTACTCATTTGCCTATTCCTAATGCCCTTTAGACTGATTCATCTATAGACTTAATTTTAGGTTTACCAAGGATTAAAAAAGGGAGAGATAATATTTTTATCGTTATTGGAAGATTTATTGAGATGGTACGCTTCATTCCATGACATAATATCACTAATGCAACACGTGGCTAATTAATTCCTTAGGGAAACTGTGTGCCTACATGACATCCCTAAATACATTGTTCCCGATAGAGAGTTAAAGCTCTTAAGTCACTTTTAAAAGGTATTGTAAGGGCTAAATTAGGTACTAAACTTGTTTATTCTACAACTTGTCTTCCACAAACCAATGGACAAACCAAAGTCGTTAATCAAATCTTAAGTTCTTTACTTGGAGTTGTTATGGATAAAACCTTAAAGAATTGGAAAAGAAAATATTTTGCCTTTTTTAAAAATTTTCGTATAATCATTTTATCCAATCTTCAATAAGACTTTTACCTTTTGAAATTGTTTATGGTTTTGATCCACAAATTATTTTAGATCTTGTGTTTGTTTTTGAATAAATTAACTACTTTTAATGGTGAGAAAAAAAAAATACAAACTTAAATAAATTAATGAGAAACCTAAATTACAAATTAAACCACTAGAGTCAACCAAGACCAATAGAATGTTTTGAACCCGGTGATTAGGTTTAGGATAAAATGTGCTAAAACATTTTCCTCCCAAAGGAAATAACAAGTTGGCACTAAGAGCAGATGGTCCTTTCCAAGTTACCAAAAAATCACAGACAAGGAAGATAAGATTGATTTCCCAAATGAGTAAAATGTTAATGCAATGTTTAATGTTTCTTACCTAACTACATTAAATGTTTTAGATTCGAAAATGATTTTTTTTTCAAGGAAAAAGAGAATGATGCATACACAAGTAACAAAAATAAAGATTCAAGTATACTTTTCCACAAGGTCCAATCACGATATCAAAATCTAAGAAATTCAAGGCAAAATTGAACATCTACGTGCAAGATTTTGTCTTGAAAAGCCATCAAGAAAATCAAGAATCTATTTTTTAGTTTAATTCGAACTTAAACTCAAGATTTGGGCAATCAAGAAATCAAATCATGTTCCAAGATTGTATTTCTTAATTTGAGGCATGTTTGGAATACCCTCACTTAAGAGGAACTTTTAAAATATTGAAAATGAATCAAGTTCCATTCAAAATTAATGATTTTTGTATTAGGAATCTTGTTTCTTACATTGTTTCTTAATTTCCGTCTTTTGGATAAGGTTAGTTAATTTAGTTATGTGTTTTGCTATTACAACAAGGGGATATCATAAGATATCATTTGTTGTCTAAAATATATAATTAAGCTAATTTAGAAGTTATATGGCATGTAGGAGTTTTTTATATACCCTTGTAGAAGAGCATATACCTTAAAATAAATAGTTGATTAGTTACAGGAGTCTTATTTAAGTGTCTTGCTTTCAATAGGATTTTAGAGAAATATCTTGTAAATTTGGCAACTCTTTCAAGTAATAGACATTGCACTTGCCAAATAAGTCATCCTCTCCAAGTAAGTTGCATTCTTTATTAGTTTTATTAGGGTGTTTTAAAATATTAATTGAATTAAATTGTTGAATTGAATTTTATTAATGTCAAAGAGATCGACTAAAAATTTCAATAGTTCCATTACACAATGCTGACTTCTTCTAGGATCTTTAGTTCTAGTTTGAGTTAAATTATTCATTAGACTTGCTTATAAATGAGCAAGCTTCACCTCCTTTAGTTGTTAACTTTGATTCTTTTTTATTAATAAAATATCACCAAGAGAGTTTTCTTTATCTTCATGAATAGTTTCTTATTGTGTTCTTGATAATAATTCTTCTTCAATTCTTTCAAGAATTCTCTAAGGGAGTTCTTCACACTTTATCTTGCCTAATTTTGCAAATTGAAAGGGATAACTAGAGGTCTTTGAAGGTTCTTGTTGCTGTCAAAATCCATTTGGTTACCAAAGGGAATTAAGACACTTTTGACCATCAACCATCATCATTCATTTAATCAATTTTTTCATCCTATCTTGTTTGAATTCTTTGGCTTAGTTATTCTTGAAATTCTAACTTTCTTGATTAAAATTTTCAGATTCTTGAAAGGTTCTAAAAGCTTTATTGCCATAGCTTTCTTCTAGTCCAAGAAAGCTTTTTGTTCCATCAAAATTGCTAGAGATCATTCTAGTTCCATCTTATCGATTATTGTTGAATTCAATTTCAAGTTTCTTGTTCAAAAATTAATCATTCTTGTGTTTAGAAATGCCAAAATGTATTTCCACAAGTTGTTTTGTATTCAAGAAGTCTCATTCATTTGAAATTCATAAGAATTCTTTCCTCATGTTTCGAATCAGAATTCTTGATTATTTCTTTACTGAATTTTCATAATTCTAATTAAGTTATTTCTTGGAATTTTTAGAATAATTTTTAGAATAATCCAAGGTCTCTTTTAGTTGATTATTTGGACTTTAAATTCAATTCCAAGTTTCAACATCATTTAATCTAGTTGCTGGAGGGGAGTTGTCCACTTAAGGGTCTTGGCGAATAGTTTACTGGGAGGCACAAGGGAACTAGTTTGTGACAGATTTCATGATTTTACCATTTGAGAGGTGTGACTTGTCTTACAGATCCAGTTGTCCCTCTTAACAATGGCTGCTCACATTTTCCATGAGGATCTTCAACAACTTTTGACAAAGTTTGAAGATGGTTTTCAGACTCTTAAAGAACTTCTTCCTCATAGACTGTAGTACCATCAAATTCCTTTAAAGGATGAGAGTCTGGTAGTCTAGATCAAGCCATATCATTACCTCACAGGTCAAAAATGTGATATGGAAAGGCTAATCCAAGAAATGCTACAAGCAGGCATTATTAAAGATAACTACAATCCCTTTGCGTCTACAATTGTCATGGTGAAGAAAAAAAATGACAGTTGGCGCCTTTATGTAGACTACAAACAACTCAACCAACACACTATCAAAGATAAGCTTCCAATACATGTCATAGAGGAGCTACTTGATGAATTAGGGCATGCTTTTTACTTTCCAAGCTCGATTTATGGTCTGGTTATCACCAAATCAATATATGGGAGAAGGATATCCATAAGACTGCATTTAGAACTCATGAGGGCCACTATAAGTTCCTAGTCCAAACCAATGCTCTTAATTTCCAAGAATTAATAAATGTTGATGTCAAACCTCTTCAAAGGAAGTCAATTTTGGTTTTTTTTACGGCACATCTTAGAGAAGTTTTGAAACTTTCGAGGGAATATCAATTATATGCTAAGAAGACCAAACGTAGCTCTGATACCACTAAGATCGAGTAGTTGGGTCATATAATCTCAAAGGGATCAGTGGCCATAGATGCCACAAAAATAGAAGGAGTGCTCACAAGTCAAAAAGTGGCATTCTTATTTGATTATGAGGAGATTTTAGATCAAGATTGACCACCAGAGCTTAAAGTTTTTGTCAAATAGGCAAACTATCACTCCTTACCAGTAAAAATGGGTGGCAAAAATGTTTGGCTACGATTATATGGTCACCTACAGAAAGGGTTAAAATGTTATGGTTAATGCCTTATCTAGATGGCCACAAGTGCAAGAAGGCAAACTGCTTCAGTACTCTACATTCTTTGGCCTGATGTGTGGACAAGGTGTTAGATTCTTGTCTCACGGATGCTAAACTCCAACAACTTTGTTTGGAAGTGCAGCACAAACCTCACTTCCATCCCAAATATTCTTTGTATGGCAAGGTTCTTAAGAGGAAATGAAAGGTAGTGGTTAGGAATAGTGGCACTCTCATGAAGGATCTCTTTTAGTATTTCCATGGAGGGGTAATGGGAGATAATTCAGGTATCCATGCTACTTGATACAAAATGGCGGGGCTTTTTTACTTGAAAGGTTTATCAAAAGACATCAAGTAGTGGGTGAAGGAGTGTGTCGCTTGTCAGATCTATAAAAGTGACAATGCAGCTCATCCAAGGCTCTTGCAAAAACTGCTAGTACCTAATCGAGCTTAGGCAACAATTAGTATGGATTTCATAAAGGGTTTACCAAACTCAAAATTGAAGAATACAATGCTAGTGGTGGTAAAACTGATTGACGAAGTATGGCCATTTTATGGCCTTGTCTCATCCATTCTCAACCTTGGCAGTGGCTCAAGCATACCTTACTCACATCTACAAGTTGCATGGCACACTTGAATCGATTATGTCAGATAAAGACAAAATGTTCATCAACAAATTTTGGCAAGAACTATTCAAGAGGCTTCGCACAAGCCTTCACATGTCCACAACCTATCATCTTGAAATAGATGGCCAGACAGAGATTATTAATCGTAGCTTAGAAGGTTACTTGAGGTGCATAACTAGTGAAAAGCCTTAAGACTGGTTCTTATGGTTGCCTTTACCTGACTGATGGTACAACACCACCTACCACTCAGCCATTAGGTCTACACCATATGAGGCCCTATATGGACAAGAGCCTTCACACCATCTGCCTTATTTAGCTGGTATTTCTCCTATGGACATAATGGATAGTAACCTTCAACAAAGGGAGGCAACAAGGCAGCTTCTGAAAATTTCATTTAAGAGGGACTCAAGATCGAATGAAACAAATAGCTGACCACAAAAAAGAGTGATAGAGAAATTTAGGTTGGTGACTATGTATATTTGAAGCTATAGCCTTATCTACAACATACAATGAGAAGACAAATGAATCAAAAGCTCTCTCCCAATTTTTTTGGTCCATATGTTATGGAAGCTTGAGTAGGGAAGGTAGCTTATCGATTGAAGCTACCAATAGGGTCTCGAATCCATCCTACCTTCCATGTTTCTTAACTCAAGAAACATACTAGAAAGGCCCTAACACAAGCCAGTCTGCCACTAGTAAGGACAGATGAAGCCCTTCTCAAGGAGCCAATCCGAGTGGTGGACAAGAGGATGGTAAAGAAAAGGAATCAGGCTGCAACCGAGGTCTTAGTGAAATGGGCCTCACTTTCCCAAAAGATGCTACTTGAGAAAATCTACAAGATCTTAAGCAACAATTTCCACTGTTTGATCCTTGAGGATAAGGATCCTTTTAGGGATGGGAGTAATTAATACGGAAAGGAATTCTTAATGGGCAGCTGCATTCAAAAATCTATTATGTTCGTTAGTTTCATTTTATTTCCTTGGTCTAAACACTGCGTTTTGATGTTTTAGATGTTTAGTAAAATGGTGCGCTTTAGTCAGATTGTTTAGTAACTAAAACGACACATTTTTAAGCTTTGTATCAGCTAAATGAAATAATGCTTTTCAGAGGCACAGCTATCAAGTAACGGCTTCCTTAACTAATTCCCAAAACCGTTGCTCCTTTTCCCACTGAAGCATGTTTGGAAAGGAAAAGTTGTTACGAAAATTCAGCACTGATTTTGCTTCTCTTCTTTTCTTCTTCGTCAATCTCTTTTTTGTTGCTTCTTTTCTTGCTATTGTATTTATGTTTCATTTACTTTCGTAACATATCCATCGAGATTAGTTTTACCAAACCGCACTTAGCATTAAAATGACACATTTCATGGTATTTAGCATGAACTAAGTGCATCTTGTAACATCCATATTCTTTAGTTGGAATTTGTCATTAACAACAAAGGTGGTTGAAAAGAATCTAGATATTGATAATGGCAAATTGACAATACTGTAGGTGTTAAGTCAGTGAAAGTCAAGGCTGGCAGTGGCATTGCATCAGAAAGAGACCAATTAGAAATGAACAAAATACATATTTAAATGACAAAACCATCCCATTAGCCCAAAAGCATTAGAGCTAGCTAGCGTATTAAAATGGAAATAAAGCTTTAATTATCAACTTTCAACTCAATGCAAAAGCAGAAAACGGAAGCAACTTACTGTGACGATGCCGAGTATCACGAGCTTTCAAGTACTTTTGTTCTGCTGTAACAGACTCCAAAGCCTCTCTCAGCTCAGCAATTTTAACATTAATTGGGTTCAAATGTTCTGTAACAAAAAAAAAAAATGAAGGAAAAATGATCAAATGTGGGAAAATAAAATATCAGCGATGTACATACATACAGGGCAAAAAAAAAGCAACTTAAATGCAATAGCCAAAGTTGAACACCAATAATAACCACCATTTACAGCTTTCCCTACAAACAAATTAGATAAATAGACATAAAAATACTGCAAAAAATTTTTATAACAAACCATCTTTGGCAAGGTCATGATCAATGGGAATATGGCCGACATGAATATAGAAAGCAATGGTCTCTGGTGTTGAGTAGGGATTGTGAAAACAAAACTTGTACATTCCACTTCGCGGGGCCTTGAATTCAAACTTGTCCCCAGATGTCCCCTTCAAACTGTGAACTGTATTACCCCCAGGCGAAGTTACCTGCATTCAACAAAATATCAGGCAGATTGTAATAAGCTGTTCTTCAAGGAAAACTAAAACCAATTTTAGACTCCTGAAATAATACTGAAACATAAGCCTAAAGTTCAACACAAGTACATATCCCACAGGTCAAATCAGATCAGTTCAAATGAATGAGCCTAAAGAATAGACCCCNCCCCCCTATCGTACACCCTGAAAACATATTATATCATCTACGAACCATTAAAATCAAACACCCACAAGCAGTAGATCACAAATTTAGAAATTCAAAAGACCATCCAGAAACATTCAACAATAGTCTCCATGGTTCCACGAAAAGCAACGTATCAAAAATCTTAAATTTCATAAAAGAACAACCAACCTTTAACCAATTGAATTAAATATGAAATTATCCTAAGAAGCCAACTTTCTCCGAATGGAATTCGAGACCCAGACATAAAACAATTGAAAAATGGGGCATAAAAAGTCGACCATTACCGCAAGGAATCAAATACCCAGATAGCAACTCAAACCAAATTTCGCCAAAAAAGAAAAGACAGCAAAGTCAGAGATCGGGTAAATAACTTACGGTGAAATCAATGCCAGGATGATCAGAACTCCAGAAAATATCGTGGTCGACGACGACAAAGTTGCCCGAAATTGTGTCGCCTTCGTAAAGCACGTATTCATAAACGCATTCCATGTCGCTTACGGTCACCGAAAGGGAGGAAACGTTTCTCACCCAATTAAAAAGAAACAAACAAATCAAAGCCCACTTCTTTCCCCATCTCTTCTCCATCTGTTTTAGAATTTCGATTTTTTTTTTCCTGAATTGATTTCTATCTAACGGCTTACGGTCTGAAAAATCTGTACGTCTCTTTTATCAGAGCTTCCATTCCACGAGTCAGTAGTGCACTTACCATATAACTTCCATTTATGAACGAAACGTCGGCGTTTCCTCGACGTCGTTCCGCATCTGCTTTTACTTTTACCCATTATTCTTTTTAATGCTTCTTTGACCCTTATATTATAGTTAAATTAGCAATTTGGTACCATACAATTTTTTATCAATTTGTCCTTGTACTTTCCTTCCGTCTACCCGATTACCTTATCCATATTTTCCGTTAAAATCACCTCATCCGATCAAACGCTACTTTATTTAAAAACAACTCAAAACTCTTTAAAAAATATTAAAATTGCAAAAAATAATTTCTAAATTGTCCAATAAAATACTAGAAAAGTTTTTAAAAAAATCATAAATTTCTAATTTTTCTATAAAAAAAAGCCCAAAATTTCAAACAAGCGGATTTAAAAAAATTTATGAAAATTTTAATCTTTTTCTTAAAGTTTTAGAATCGC
>CM025151.1:20230263-20240508 GCA_013467495.1 Gossypium gossypioides
TTTATAATTAAATTAGTGACTGTTACGCAGGTGGACAGTTTTATTGTAAATAGTGAAATAAATTATTTTGATTTGTTTAAGTATTCGGAAATTTTTCAATGTTCCCGGTTTGGACCCGAACAATTTTCGTTGCAGTTTTAGGGTCTCGAGGGTCCTTTTTAGGGACTTATTGATTGAACGTAAGCAATTAATTTTTTTAAAAGCATATTTTTTATGCTCTGAACTAGTAAGTTAAGTCAGATAACGGCTCGTGCTCGACTCCGACAACAGTCTCGAGTAAGGGGTGTTACAGTACACCTGTTTGCCACCAGATCATGCCATGGCTAGCCATGGGGTTTCAATTCTAAGAAATCAATAAACCTCTTTTAAGGTGTCACCCTGAAGGACCTATAAACCGTTTACATGTTGTCGCTCCATAAAGTCGATAGACCGTTGTCACGATGTCGCTTTAGCGAGCCAATAGATAACCATTCCATGATGCTGCTCAAATTTTCGAACCCCATAACAATACACCAAACCTTCATTACACCAATATTCCCCATATTCATTTACCCCATCAACCAACTCCCTCCGTACTCCATATTTTAAAAACATGCATTTAATATGTAACATTCCAAATACTATTACACTAAGGAGTACGCCACACTTTGATACAATAATATACCGCCCTATTATACATAACATACTTACAGACTTTAATGAATTCATACTTCCTTAAACACGCAGGTCATGCTCATTCACTGTAATCATTTACTACCATAAATTTCAAACAGAACTTAGAGCAGATGTAGACTCAAATCACACAAGCAACACTCATCCATCAATCATCCAAAAGTAGGTACAAAAACTCACTTGAACTCCTTCATCCTCGTCAGCTTAGCTTTTCCAAATGCCAAAGCCTCCATCATCTGGGAAGCTAAGCATGATAACCATATATTGGTTAAATCAAACACATTCAAACCTTAAAACCCATAACTTATAACAACTTGATTTTCAGTGGTGCCGAAATAGTGATTTTTAAATCACAATACGAGTGAGTCTGTAAATATTATTATTTAATATTTATGAGTTAAGTATTATGATATAGTGAATTTTATTTGATAATTTTATTTAACTGGATAATTAGTTAAGTACAAGTGGGTTGTCCCTAAAGTCAAGTGGTTTTGGAAAATGGGGAATTGAGACCTCGTTTCTATAAATCGAGCCCATAAATATTTTTATTAAATATTTATAGAGTTGTTATATAGGTGTATTTAATTTTGGTCTAGAAATTTTAACGTTTGGATAGTTAATTAAGGAAGAAGGACTAAATTGTAAAAGATGTAAAAGTTAATCACTATTGAGTTTTATTAGCTAAAATGCATAATTAATGTTTTGTTTAAGATCTAAAGTGGCTTACCACCTTTTTAATGTGGTTGGACGGTCAATGCTTATTGTTTGTTAAATTATATGTTATTTTAATGTTAAATTAAATTAAATTAAATAGTTAAGTAAAAACTATAAAACATAAAAAAGGGAAAAGGCATTATCATCTTTATTTTTCCCCTTCACCACTAATTCTCCATGGATGAGTAAACTAAGCTTTCGGCCAAGATTTTCCTTTAAATTTGGTAAGTCGATTTTAACACGTTTCTTGTAATTTTTATGTTTTAGAGGTGTTGCAACTAGGTCCAACTAACCCATAACTCTGTTTTCAAAACTAATAAAGATTTCAAAAGTTTCCAGTAATGAATCTTAATTTTTTTTATAGAAAATGGTAGATTTGGAAGCTATGTAATGTTTAAGGACTATTTGATAAAGTAAATTTTGTTAATTTTGCAGTTAGGGACTAAATTGTGAATATGTCAAAAGTGACATTAAATTTTTGTAAAATTAGATTTTTGAGGGCTGTAGAAGGACATAATTGAAATTATAATGAAAAACGAAGCTCAATTGTGAAAATTATGTTTGTTTCGATTTTAGGGACTAAATTGAATAAAATATAAAAGTTTAGGGAAATTGTGTAAAATAAAATTGAAAGATTATAAGCCTGAATCTGAATAGTATTATGAGATTGGTATTGAAATTTTGAAGCTTAAATATTATTTAGTTCAAGTTGTTGACTTAGGTGAAAAAGGAAAAACTGTTATGTAGGCCCTAGTATCTAAAATGTTATCATTTTGTCAGGTAAGTTCATATAGTATAAATAAGTTTAATTTTTTGTGGAATTATATTTTAATTTATATTAATGTTTTGTTAATAGTTTGAATTATATATGAATTGTTCCATAAATTGAGGATTTAATTTAATTAAAATAGATTGATATGAAATGGAAATGTTAATGTTAAATCTTGATGAACTTAGTAAAAGTCTCGTACTCGAGGGTACAGGTTGATTTCTGATGGTACCGAGCTCTAGCATTTATTGTGGACTCGAAGATACATGTGACATAAATTTAGCCTGGACTGGTAATCTGTTGTCATTTTAAATGTTTAGTTTGGACTGGTAACCTTACATGTATATACAACCTTGGCCAGGCTATTTATTGTGTTTTTAAAGGTTTAGCCTGGATGGGTAACTTGACACTGATGTATATGATTAGCTCGGACGAGCATCAGATGTTTTTTGCACTTGTGTATCGAGTTCTTTTACAGAGTTTCATCAGGTAAAGTTGTAAATGAAAAGGTGGTGATATATCAAATGTTAGCAAAGTAATGTATATGATTTGGATATAAGATATAAGATGATTTGAAATGAATCTTGATAAGGATATATGATGCAAATTAAATGGTGAATGGGAACAAGGTGATAAATTAGAATATCAATTCATGTTGTATTTTAAGTTGAATGTGGTGTTTCACCATTTGAGTTTATGTATGTGGATTTGGTTTAAATCTCACTTGATTCATGTTGTTTTTGGATGCCATGATAGGTGGAATTATTTCATATTAATTCATTTATTTGTTAAATGATTAGGGCAAATAATTTTTTTATACTGTATGAGCTTACTATGCATTTTATAATACTTATCGTGTTATTACTTTTTCTGTAAATTTCAGACGTCCGAAATGTGTCGATACGATTAGCGAAAAGCTCATATCCACCATCTTTCGATTTGGTAGATTTTTTATGTTTGAAGTTGGTTACTTGTGGCATGTACATAGGTTGAATGAACTTAAGGTAGTTAAAGTCTATTTAGTATAATAACCTTGTATATGTAAATCTATGGTTGTGGTTTGATATTGGATATATGGTATTTGCTAAGTTAAGTATGTTTGAATGTTTAAAAAATAGCAAAGCTTTCTTGGTAATATGCATGTGAATTGAATTGTGGTATGAAATGGTGTAAGACTTGGTTTGAATGGTGTTTGATTTGAGTTATTGATTTGTTGGTGCCAATGAGGGCATATTGGTTGTTCAATAAAATGATTAGGTGAGTTGGTATTTTGGGCTTTGAAAGTATGCATGTTTTGGTGTTGGTTTGAATAACATGAAATGGCATTATAGGTTACTTGAGGAAATTTTATGAAAGCTTGCCCAAATAGGTCATTTATGTTGCACATGGGCTACCACATGGCTGTGTGTCACACACGGGTGGTTTAAACGGTTGTGTGTCCTACACGTTCAGGGTGATTTTTAGTTTACACAACCACAGTGAGTTACACGACCGTGTGACCCCTATTTTGCATTTATGATTGTTATTTTGTAAATGTTTCAGATTGGTCCTGATTTAGTTCTGAACTTTCTCAAAGGCTTTCATAAGCTCGATTAAGACTTGGTTTTGATTGTAATACATGTTTAACATGGAACTAACTTGTATTTATTGATTATTGAGTATTATTGACTAAATTTATTATGAATGTTTCAGTTTCAGTATTATACTCGGCGATTGGACCGAGTATAAGGTGTTACTGAACCCATTATACTGAAACATATTAGGAATCTTTACTCTCACTCTTCCTCTAATCCACTAGTACAGAAAAATAAGAAAGCTTGCCAGTTTCTCAAATTCTCTACTTTCAGACTTCAAATCTCCCGACTACAGCTCCATGCAGAACTTTGTTAAATTTTCCTCTTCTTCAGAACAATTGAAGAAGACGACGCAGATGAAAAGAAATTTGTAAACAGAATTGAGAAGAATCTTGTATCATAAATTCCCTTCCCATACCTATATATATATCGTTATTTTGCACGGTAACTACAACACCAAATAACCAACCATCACTAATCATTTTGCCTCCCATTGAGGAATCAGCCAGTTCCAATACAACCAAACCAGATTTGGATCTCAACTAATCACTAATTAGCTACTAAACTTCCCCAAGTTTTCTAGTAGAGCTCGCCAACTAACCAATTATTCAATTAACTCCTAACTCTCCTTTAAATTCAGGACCGTAAAGAAATTTGGGTGTGACATTATCGTCCATGGTAGTGTGAAAGAAGGAAGAAGCTTGATTCTCTTTGTTAATTTCATTCGCAATTTATGAAGGTATAATAGCCAATTTCTTTGAATTTTTATAGATTTGTAATCTACCAAACTTGATTTAACAATCCCATACATTAGATTCATCAATTAATAAGTATATTTTAATTTGCCAGTAATGGGTTTTCTTGAGATTAAGCTCACAAGTATTGAATTGTTGAAGGATGTGAATAGATTATGATAGGTCTATTTTAGAAAGTGGTGAAAACTATTGAGTTTAAGTATAAATTTAGTTGAAATTTACCTTAAGGACTAAATTGAATAAATGAAAAACTATTTGGAAATTATGTTATAGATTAAAAGTACACGGTTCCTAATGAAATAATATGAGATCAGATTTTTATTCGATGCTAAATAATGAAAAATATGAGCATTTCAGATATAAGGACTAAAATGAAAAAAATGCAAACTATGTTCAATTTTTATGTCTTTCATGTGATTAAGTGGAAACTAATACTGTTATTATAATCAAATTATCGTACGTAACTTAAGAAGACATCAGGCCATCTCGAGATAAGGTATAGCGAGGGCTGTAGACGAGTAGCTACTTCGATTTGTGCTTTCATGACTTGTTTAAATTTATAGTTTAACTAAGTATTAAATTGAGTAAGGTGACATTGGTGCTTTGTCTCATGAGAGATAAGTTTTACCTATGACTCGATATTTAATTAAAATTTTTAATTGATGAAAATGTGATGATAGTATAAATAATGTTTTGATTATGATGACTTAGTATGAATATGTGAAATTGAGGGAATGAGCTCATATGTAAATGCATGTAGAGCATGAAATTTGATATGTATGTGATATATGAGATTGCCATTTAGATTTTTTATGAAATCGAAACATATTAATGATATGCAATAGTATGAATTGATTTGAGCACGAAATAAGTTGGATATGTATTGAACTTTGATATATGAATCACGTAAATATATTTGAAACATTTGATACCCTATTAATAATCTTGATCAGAGCCAGATATAGTTGGTATGCCATGGATTAGTGTACGGGATTATACTAATGAGGTGCGGAGCGTAAATTATACTTCAGACGTTCCGATGAGGTGCAGAGCGAAAATTATACTTTGAACATTTCGATAAGGCATTGGGTGCCAGATATATTGGTGTGATGTTTGATGATTCGTGTATCCGTCTTGAGCCCATGTCTGATTAATAGGGATAATAAAACATATACCTTACCAAATGACATATGATATGAAAAGCTAATAATAAATGGTGTATCTTGTATATAAATATCTAAGTGACAAAAGATGTCACGTGAAAGATCATATGAAACAATTAAAATGAGCCCTGAGGGCTGATATGGATATAGAATGAATCAATAGATTTGATCATGAAATAAAAAGATGGCTATGGTTCTATGAGATATTATATAGTTCATGTGATTGAGATGTTAAGTTAAATGAAAGCAAATGTTAGTAAGTATGTTGTAAACGTAAGATTTCGTTTGTTTCTGTGTGCATGTATCGTTATGTTTCGAGGTTTTGAGGAGTGCAACAACATCCAAGACTTAATTCTTGACTCAGTAAAGTTGGTATGGATTTTGTTATGTTTATATCAATTGGCTTGTACCTAAAGTATTGAGTTGGTTTTAAGTTTATTTTGGATGACTTTTTTCAAATGGTAGGGAATGTTAACATTTGCATGTGTCCATACATGTTTGATATGATACGGGACGTAAATTTGCATTTGTGTCAATGTCCACAATATAAGAAGTTGAATCTTTGGGTCACTTTGACCACTTGAGTTTTATACTTGGCAGGTTTGAAATGAATGAAGTAAAATTTAGGGAATTGTTTTCTCACTTCATGATAGTCCACTATTAGTGTCACGACATTGAGCTTCTGTTCCCGTAGTCATGACATTTCCTTGTTGATGTTGTGACATTTAGTTCCCTATTCTCCAGGTCACGACATTCCCTTATTGAGGTCTCGACATCAAGTTTTTGTTTTCAAGGTCACCACCCCATCGGTTGAAGTCGCGACATCATGCTTCTATTCTTAGAGTCGCGACATGTATCTTTTAATGTTGTGACATTTCCCCTGTATTTGGAAATGTTTACATTTTAGTCCCTCATTTGTTATTAGAGTTTAATTAAAGCTTTCGTAAGCTCGATTATAACTCAGATTTGATCAAATAATTTTGTTAAAAGTTTTGAAACTCAGATGCTTGTATAATTTCTCTTTTAAATATTTAACGAAAATTGTAGTTGCTTCGACAACAAATGTGGCATCTCACATCTCGAATACAGCAATTGGGCGGGGTGTGGGGTGTTAAATTAAATGGTATAAAAACTATTATTTTAGATGATTCTTAGACTTAATCGTGCCTCATATTGAGTCTAGAGGTACTTGCCAAAGTCAAGTCAAGTCTAAGTCAAGATTTGGATGTTGAGTCTGTTTGCAAATTGTTTATATAGATTGAAAAGATAATACAAGTATTACATTAATTAGTCCCTCGAGGACGAGATATGATTGATGAAAAAGCTTGTAGCACTATTCCTTAGTGTTTTACGAAGATATGATGCTAGAGATACATAAAAGTAATGGAGACTCAAGAAAGGATAATGTTATCTAACTCTTGATGACTTTTGAAGTATTGTTCCGATCCCTTCCATGTGATAACCATAGAAACAATAGAAGTACAACCTGGTTTGACTTTTGAAGAAGAGTCAATATAGACCTTAATTGAGAAGTGAAAGAATTAAGAAATAAGCATGTGTCCTTAGTGAAAGTCTTCTGGTGAAGCCATAGAGTGAAAAAGGCTTCTTGGGAGCTGAAAGAGTTGAATTTTCCTCAACTCTTTCCAAATAAATTTTAAGGACAAAATTTCTTAAAGAATGGGAGAATTCTAACGACCCAATTTTATCCATTGCCAAAAAGTGTAGTTTCGCAATCCATATTTGTAAACTTAGTTCGTGAGATAATAATAAAAGGATTTATGTAATTGAGATAATATATTAGTTAACAGTTGAGTAATGTAATTGAGAAAATAATTAATTAATGTACAGGGACTAAACTATAAAAAGTTCCATAACTATTGAATTTTAATTTAGAAAAATGACATGGCACTTGGTTAGATATCGAGGGACTATAGAATAAATTAACCAATTTCATATGGCATTAGTGGAATGAAATGATGATATTTACCTACTATTAAGTAATAAGGTTAGATTATATATATAATGACTTATATTAAAGGTTAGTTTAGATTTATTAAACTTAATTATTTCATTTAAACATTATATATATAAAAGAAATTGGGAAAGAGAAGGTAAAAGGCATATAGTTCCTTCATGTTGCCATCCATGGTGGTGTGAAAAAAGGAAGAAGCTTGGTTTTCTTTGTTAATGTCGTTTGCAATTTACTAAGGTATACTATCTAATTTCTTTAAATTTTTATAGATTTATAATCTACCAAACTTGATTTAACAAGCCCATATATTAGATTCATTAATTAATAAGTATATGTTAATTTTCCATTAATGGGTTTCTTGAGATTAAGTTCAAAATGAGTGAATTGTTGAAGGATGTGAATAGATTTTGATTAGACTATTTTAGAAAGTGGTGAAAAGTGTTGAATTTAACTAGAAATTTAATTGAAATTGACATTAATGTCTAATTAAATAAATTGAAAACTGTTAGGAAATTACACTTTAGATTAAAAGTACAAGGTCCCTAATGAAAGGATATGAGGTTAGATTTTTATTCAATGGTAAATATCGAAAAATATAACCATTTTAGATAGGGACTAAAATGAATAAAATGAAAACTATGTTCAATTGTTGTGTTTTTCATGTGATTGAGTGGAAACTAATATTGTTATTATAGTAGAATTATTGTATGTGAGATTGTCTTGAGATGAGGAAAGGCGATGGCCGTAGATGAGTAACTATCCTGGTTTGTGCTTTCAGAGCTGTTTAAATTCATAGTTCAACTGTTAAAGGATTAGGGTTTTTCCATGAACGTGTTTGTATGGTTTTTGAAGTTTAATGAAAGATTATGAGTTCTTGTTGTTAAATAAACAATTTTTGTAAAGTATTTTTTGATGAAAATGTCATTTAGGGATTTATTTGTAAAAGTAGTAAAATATCAAGGTTAAATTGTGAAATGATGATTTGTATGAGTTGATATGGGTTCATAATAAATTTGGCTAGCATGAGTTAGGGATGAAAATGTTTAGATTTCAATATAATTATTTATTTAGATCAAGATAAATCTTAACCGGATCTAAACCGAGGAAAGACGAAAATAATGGATTAGCTCGATTGTACTTTTACGCTCTAGTTGTCAATGTAAGTTCATAATATTTCAATACGTAATTGAATTTCTACTTTACATTATAGTTATGTAATTAAATGCTTATAGTTAGTTAACCCTTGAATTGCACATACATGCCCATGTTTGTACTTCGGTACCCCTAAATTGCATATACGTGCCCATGTTTGTACTTCGGTACCCCTGAATTGCACATACGTGCCTCTATTTGTACTTCGATACCCCTAAATTGCACATACGTGCCCCTATTTGTACTTCGGTACCCCTGAATTACACATACGTGCACCTAGTTGTACTTTGGTACCCCTGAATTGCACATACTTGCCCCTGTTTGTAGTTCATTACCCTTGAATTGCACATACGTGCCCCTGTTTGTACTCTGGTACCCTTGAATTGCACTTAGTGCCCCTATTTACACTCTAGTAACCTTGAATCAAGTAAAATATGAGCTATATTCAATTATTGATAAGTTTAGTGATATACTATGTTCTTACTAAGCTCTATAAGCTTATTCATTTTTGTAAATTGTTTTGTAGATCGTTGTTGCTGACGCTTGGACGAATCGAATCTACGACTCACATTATCCTTCAATGTTGGTAGTTCTTGTGTCCCTAGGGTCGTGGCATGTATATGTGGCTGTATAGGTTATAATGATACATTATGGCAAAATACTAAACTAAGTTGTTAGGTACATTACTAAGATTGTAAATAAGTGTCTTTTTGGTTTGGTTAGAATGGTTTGAAAGTAAACACTTGTGGTTTGTTTTGGCTTGTAGGTGACTTAAGTTTTTATGATTTATATGGTCTTAATTACGATATGCTTCGAGATGATATTGCACTAGATGTATATGTTAGAATTATGGTCAATTATGTATAAGTTTTAGTATATTTGCTTGGTTGTGATTGAGGTGCCTTTTGGCATATTGGTTGGATGTATTTTTGGTCCATTGAATTGGTCTTATTATGCATGTTTTGGTATGTTTTGATGCTTTGATTATATGTGCATATTGCTTGTAGGTACATGCTTGAATGGGTGAATGAAATGGCTTGATTTTGGCCAATTGCTTGTCCACACGGCCTAAGACACGAGCGTGTGTCTTAGCCATGTGTGAAACACGGCCATGCAACATGGACGTGTGTCCTCTATAGGTGTTTAAGGTTGCAAGTCAGGCAGTTACACGACCTAGCACACGGCCTAACACACAGGTGTGTGAGGTCATTTCGAGAGTTACATGGCTTGGCACACGGGCGTATGGCTTGGCCGTGTGACCTAAGTCAGAGGTTAGAAGGGCACAGACACGGGCTGGGACACGGCCATGTGTCCTTATTTCGAGTGTTACAGGGCATGAGACATGGGCGTGTGTCTCAGCCATGTAAGTCACACGGCCTGGTCACACGATTGTGTTGTTGGAACACCGGCACCCCTACGGCGCAGCAGAAAAATAAAACACCCGGCGATCCTAACCATAGATCCATGTGTGAGG
>CM025151.1:20261493-20275679 GCA_013467495.1 Gossypium gossypioides
GTAATTAATTTTAATTTTAATCCAAATTATTTTGGGTTAAATAATTATTATTAATTAATTATGAAAAGAGGCCCAGTTGAGTTGAATTGATCCAACCGAGCACTGGGCTACCCAAAACTGTCCCACGTGCAACTGAGTTGCACTGGCATTAATAGATAAAAGACAACCATCCCTGTGGGATCGATATCCGACAGACTTACATCTGTCTATTATACTTGCATCAACAGTGTACGCATGCAACTTATTGCTGTGATATTTACAGCCGATCAAGTTTTTGGCATCGTTGCCGGGGATGACATTTGTTTGATGTTTATTTTTGTTCTTATGTGTCTTTATACTTTGTTTTCCTTATATAATATTTAGTATTCACTAACTTGTTTTTCTCTTTTTTGCTTTTTTTTATTAATTTCATTTTAGGTGTTTTATGACCCGAAGCAATTCGGATTTTCTTGCTGAATTTGATCTAGAAATTGAAAGAACTATTCACAGAAGACTTTAAGAACAAAGAAATATGAATTTACCAGGGGACAACGCAGCCATACCCCCGATACAACAGTAAAACGTTCATAACCCATTGTTGCCGCAAAATGCTCACATCCACAATAGAACCATAAGAGATTGTGTAGTACCTGTTTTGGATGATCTACAACCAGGAGTTGTTAGACCAGCAATTCAAGCTGGGAACTTTGAACTCAAGCCAGTGATGTTTCAAATGCTGAACTCCAATGGTTAATATGCTGGACTGCCACATGAAGATGCGAAATAACATCTTAATTCCTTTTTATTGATCTATGCTTCCTTTAGTCAACAAGCCGTTCCTGATGATGCCTTAAGGATGAAATTATTTCCTTATTCCTTACAAGGGAGAGCTCGCACTTGGTTTCTTGGGCTGCCTGCTAGATCAGTTACTTCTTGGAATGCTCTAGCCACGCAGTTTGTTTTGTGATTTATCCTACCGACAATGAATGCTCGTTTTCGAAACGATATTACTGCTTACCATCAGCTGGATGATGAAAACATTCACATTACATGAGAACGTTATAAGTCTTTGCTTCGACGTTGTCCCATGCACGACATTCAACTAGAAGCACAAATTGAGATTTTTTATAATGGTCTGAATTCACATACAAGGAATTGTGTCGACACATCAGCCAATGGACCGCTGCTGAATTGTACTTACAATAATGTTGTGAGAATTCTTGAGAGAATTGCTCAAAATGATTATTAATATCCCATCTCTAGAGCTGCACAAGCAAAGACTACTCCAGGAGTTATTGAATTAGATGCAATATCCACGCTAAGTGCCCAATTTTCTTCGTTCACAAACATGATTAAAAATATGCAAGGGACGAGTGATGTTGCACCTATACAGGTTGCTCAACAATTGGATATTCCTACCTTTTGCTATGAAATTTGTGGTGACAACCATAGTTATGAAGATTGTCCGCAACATGCAGAAAATGCCTGTTATGTTAGTAATATTCGCAACAATTCTTATGGCAACTCTTCCAACAACTCTGGACACAACCAACAGTTTTGGGGAACTTAGAATGTTGGACAAAATGCTCCGACATTCAGATATGGGAATGCATCTACTCAAGGCAATTATAATCCAAGACAAGTGAATTATACTTAACAACAGTAGAACTACAGTCATTATCCTCAGAGGTATCAACAACAAGGTCAGACACAATCACATCAAAATCAGATGCAACCATAATATTCTTCGATGACGAATTAGAATATCCAAGGATAATGACAATAATAGTATACACAAACTTCTACTTCTGACCCATTAACAGATCTTGAGGCGTTAATGCAGGAGCATATTACTAACACAGAAGCTATTGTTTAAGGAAATTCATCTTCCATTCGAGCATTGGAGGCACAATTGGGACAGCTTGCTTCAAATTTGAATACTCAACCACAAGGCTTCTTACCTAGTGACACAGAAAATCCCAGCCCGAGGGGGAAAGAGCACTGTAAAGCTATCACTCTTAGGAGTGGTAAACAAACTAGTGAGCCGGTTATTGATTCTACTGTAGCATCCCCAGATATTGGTGACATAAGCCCTGATAGGAAGGTTGATACTAAAGAAATTGTTGATGTACCAGACAAAGAAGTACCGCCAACTGTCGCTCACATGCCTTATATTCAACCCTCGAAATTGTGGATGCAACCAAAAGTATCGCCTCAACCAAATGTACTTCCATCTGTACCTTTTCCACAAAGATTCAAGAGGAATGAAAATGATAAACAATATCAGCAGTTTCTGCATACATTGAAACAACTGCAGATCAACATTCCTTTAGTGGACGATCTGGTACAAAATTTGAATTATGGGAAATTCATGAAAGACCTCTTGTCCAAAAAGAAAAAACTCACTGATGTTGAAACTATTGCACTCACAGAAGGCTGTAGTGCTGTCTTGACAAACAAGTTGCCCCCTAAATTGAAAGATCCTGGAAGCTTTACCATTCCATGTTTGATTGGCAAACAATATTTGGGCAAAGATTTATGCGATTTAGGAGCTAGCATCAACCTCATGCCACTATCTACTTTTAGAAAGTTGAGAATTTGTCATATGAAACCCATTGCAGTGACATTGTAACTAGCAAATTGATCTTTAGCTCAACCTGAAGGGCAAATCAAAGATGTTTTTGTTTGTGTGGATAAATTCATTTTTCCGACTAATTTTATCATACTTGACTGAGGAAAACAAGGAGGTTCCCATAATCTTGGGACGACCATTTTTAGCCACCGGATGAACTCTCATTGATGTTTATAAAGGAGAACTCACCATGCGACTGAATGATGAGCAAGTTACCTTTAGTGTTTTTAAGTCTGTTCAACACAAGGATAAAGCAGAGTGCCATACTATCTATGTGCTCAATGATCTGATTGAGGAAGAATTCAACAACCAAAGCACAGTCCTTGCTGAAGATATTGCAGTGACATCTGAGGCTGAATCCATAGACAATTGTGATAGCACAGTTGAAGATGGCAAATTGAATCCTTAGACCTAACCAACATAACCACTCTAATTTTCAAACCATCAATTGAAGAAGCCCCTACTCTGGAATTGAACCACTACTTTCTAATCTTAAATACATCTCTTTGGGTGACCACAATACTCTTCCAGTTATTGTCTCCGCAACATTAGATGAAACACAAGAAAAGAAATTGACTCATATCCTCAAGTAGCATAAACGAGTTATTTCCTGGAGTATTACGGATATTCAAGGTATTAGTCCTTCTTTTTGTATGCACAAAATCAAGTTAGAAGATGAAGGCCAACAGTCAATTGAACCATAAAGAAGGTTAAACGAGAAGGTGAAGGAAGTGGTAAAAAAAGAAATCATAAAATGGCTTGATGTAGGAATTATTTACCCAATTTCTAATAGCAAGTGGGTGAGTCCAGTTCAATGCGTCCCGAAGAAAAGTGGCATCATAGTAGTTCACAATGACAAGAATGAATTACTACCAACACGTATCCCCACAGGATGGTGAGTTTGTATGGATTATCGCAAATTAAATGTAGCCACAAGGAAGGATCATTTTCCACTTCCCTTCATTGACCAAATGTTAGATCGACTTGCTGGAAAAGCTTATTATTTCTTCCTAGATGGCTATTCTGGGTACAACCAAATTGCTATTGCACCAGAGGATCTGGAGAAAACAATTTTCACTTGCCCCTTCGGTACTTTAGCTTTTCGTCGTATACCTTTCGGTCTTTGCAATGCACCAACCACATTTCAAAGGTGTATGATGGCAATATCCTCATATATGATCGAAGACTCTTTAGAGGTTTTTATGGATGACTTTTCAGTTTATGGGAATGATTTTAATCATTACGCTGACAATTTGGATAAAGTACTGAAGCGATGTGAGGACACTCATATTGTCCTGAATGGGAACAATGTCATTTTATGGCAACTGAAGGCATTGTGTTGGGCCATCGCACCTTTAATCAGATATTTAAGTAGATAAAGCTAAGGTGGAAATCATTGAGAAATGACCCCCACCGACAAATGTGAAAGGTATTCGTAGCTTTCTTGGACATGCAGGATTTTACTGACTGTTTATTAGGGATTTTTCAAAAATTGTAAAACCATTGTGCTCATTGTTAGAACTGAATCGAAAATTCCTCTTTGACGAGGCATGTATGGGTGTCTTTATTTAGTTAAAGAAGTAGCTGGTCAATGCAGCCATTGTCATTGCACCGAGTTGGTCTAAACCTTTTGAAGTTATGTGCGCTGCAAGCGACTTCGCCATGGGTGCAGTATTAGGGCAACGGAAGGGCAAAATATTTCACGCAATTTATTATGTTAGCAGAACTCTTATAGAGGCTCAACTGAATTATACCACCACAGAGAAAGAATTGCTAGCTATAGTCTTTGTTTTCGAAAAGTTTCACTCTTATCTTTTCGGCGCAAAAGTTACAGTATTCACTGATCACTCGATGTTGTGATATCTCTTTGCGAAAAAAGATGGCAAACCAAGACCGATACGATGAATTTTATTGTTGCAAGAATTTGACATTAAAGACCACAAAGGGTCAGAAAATCAAGTTGTCGATCATTTGTCTAGATTAGAAGTTGGCAACGAAGACGAAAAATAATTCAAATTGTCAACACATTCCCAGATGAGATGTTATTCGCTGTCGATGTAACTCCTTGGTATGCAGATTTAGTTAATTACTTGGTGTGTGGTAAGCTCTCATTCAGTATAAGGGCCCTAAAAAAGAAAGATTTCTTTGTAATGTAGTGAAGTACCATTGGAACGAGCCGTATTTATTCAAGGTATGCAATAACATCATTCGGCATTGTGTTTCGAAAGAAGAGATGCTTTCAATCCTGAAGCACTGTCATGATGCTCCTTATGGAGGCCATTTCGGTGGTATGAGAATTGCTGCTAAGGTTCTTCAATCAGGATTCTACTGGCCATCATTGTTCAAAGATGCTCATAATTTTGTGAATCAATGCGATAAATTCGTGTTAGTTTGATTGCATTTCATTCACTTGAGTTATTAAAATTATGTTTGTGTTGTTATAGGTCTTGGTAAAATGTTTGATTAAGTAAAACCATGACTTAGTTATTCTTGCATTATAATTTTAACGTGACTAATGAATTAATTATTTAAATGTGTTGAAATCATAATTAATCGACACAATACTTAATCAGTGCATGGTTAATCTTCTAAGGTAGTTGAGGGTTAAATTAGCGACGGTATTAAACAATATATTAGCCTTGCATAAGTTGCAAGATTATTATGATTAAATTGTTTCAAGGTAGGAATACATTGTTACCTCACTTAATCTTTTATGTGCTTATGAAGATTCATTAATTGTTTGAATTGGCATTGGAAAATGTTCAAGAGATTAGTTAATTTAATAAGTATGTATGAGCAGTAGTTAGCAAATTATCAAGTTGCCGTGAATTTATTTGTAGCAACATGAGCATGAGTTCTATAATTCTAAGTTAAGAAATGTAATTAATCTAACACAATTATGTCATCTTAATTAAAATCATCTTTTGAAATCGTGCATTCGAACTTTTATAGTTTATTTTATTTTATTTTACTTAGTTAAATTTTAGTTTTTAAATCACTTCTTCAAAATCAAAATAGTTTTCCTTCACCAAAGTGTTTTAATTGTATTCATAAATAAATTCTTTTCACAGTCCTTGTGGGTACGATAACTCGTCATTTACTTCTCACTTTATTACTTGTTGTGATTGTGTACACTTGTACATTTCCATCGTTCCAGCAACCCACTAACAAAATCCATCGTTACTCGCTCCCACTTCCACTGAGGAATTTTAACTGGTTGAAGTAGACCGAAAGGAAACTAATGTTCAACCTTAACCTTTTGGCACGTTAGACAGTGGGACACAAAAGCGACTACCTCCCATTTTAGTTTGGGCCACCAATAGATTTCTCGGAGGTCCCGATACATTTTGTTCCCACCAGGATGTATAGCATAGGGACTACTATACCCTCCTATAGGATCAACTGTCTCAAATCTTTATTATTAGGTACGCAAATCTGACCTTCGAAATACAACACATTATCGTTGATTAAGTTGAAATTGGAAGTCTCATTCGAACCAACATGTTGCAATCGTTGAACTAAGGACTCATCGCTCAACTGTTTAGCTCGAATCTACTCAACCCAAGTCGGTTGTACTAAGTCTTGAACCAATATTTGAGACTATTGTGATCGGTGTAAATGATACACCTTTCACCATACAGATAGTATCTCTAGATCTTCAGAGCAAACATGATCGTAGCCAACTTAAGATCGTGCGTAGGGTAGTTACCCTCGTGTGTCTTAAGCTGTCGTGACGCGTAAGCGACCACCTTACTTTATTGCACAAGCACACATCCTAACCTGACATGCGACGAATCACTATATACCACAAATTTCTGACCCGATTCTAGTTGAACTAAAGTAGGAGCCTATGTCAGAACAGACTTGATGATCGGCAGTTTAACATTACAACAATAATGTGCAAGCGTACACTGTCAATGCAAGTATAATAGCCAGAGATGAGTCTGTCAGATATCAATCCCATAAGGATGGTTTTCTGTTGTCTATGAATGTTAGTAGAGTAGATAGAAAAGAGATAAATTGTAGAGTAGTTGTTGAAGCAATAACTTGAAAACAATAAGATAAAATATGATAATGATAAATTGGGATCCCCAACGTGAATATTCAACAGAATACTAACTGCTCACAATGTATAAAAGGATAGGTGACTGTTGATGCATTAAATTGCAATGAATATCTTACTAAGCTTAACTTCTATATATAATCAAATACTTAAACATTCACATTAACCACACCTTCCGATGATGGCAATGGAACACTATTAAGAATAAATGGATTAAATTCCTCTAATCCTCAAGCAACTTCCATTGTCATGCTTGTTAGTTTGAACTGTCACTGCACTTTCTAGTGTTAGTGACTGCAATAACACTTCCATGCTAAAAGCATTCAAACCCAAAGATTAAACAGTAGAAGCAAGATGGAATAAAATAGCATTTAACCTAGAAATCATGTGTACTTCTGTACAAACATGGAGAATACTATTCCCAGACAATCTTGACTTGAATCTCTCCATTCCCTCTTATGTCACACTCAGGGCTCCTCGTCAGGAGCTGATCTACGTCCCTTTCACGTCGGTTCACCCATAGGAGACTTAAGCTGCCATAGCTGAAAAGCTTCAAAAGATAGGTTGAAGAAGATAATACCCCTCAAAAAGCCTCCCTTTTTTTTCCTTTTCACGTGAATATTTATATTCTTCCAACTAGCACAGGTGTCCTTTCATCAGAATCATGCTACCTCTATACATACCAGACTGGACAGCTCACACATTTTTTTTCTTATTTGGACAGTTGTTAAGTGCGGCGACAATTCTGGGTGCAATCTAGAAATACTCATGCAGCAACATCGGTACCAAAACATGACAAAATTAAGGATAAATAGGCTATGATCCACTGAGTTATAAAATGTAATTTACTGAACTGAAAATGCTAAAATATGTGCTAAAGATAACTAATTGAGACAAATTAACCAATAAGTAGGGAGAAAATATATGTTCTTTCTAGTATTATCGCTTAAGTTTATCGAAACTAGACTACTGTGCTAAAGAAATAATGATGTATGCAATATGTGTAACCGATAAATAATGAAAAATGCTATGACAAGACACGAATAAGAATGCAATGGCAAATTCGAGAATAATTACGTGAATAATATGCGGACAAATAAACAACTAAAAATGCTATGGAAAAGATACTACGACAAAGGATAGTGGGTTTACGATGTTGATTTGGAAGGTCAAGATTACTAAGAATGTGCCCTTACTGATAGTAATGCCTTGGCAAAACCATACTCAATCTACTTTTCAGAAGAGTTCTAAAATGGTCTGCTTCTTTCGAGAACAAGACCTCAAGTTACCTTTCCTTAAGCGATATATGTCTATTGGCCTTTAGCACGGTACCATGCACTGTTTTGTTTTCTTTCTGTATGAACGTTGCTATATGTCTAGAGGCTGCTACAAGTATTCGGTCAAACACTTGCTCATATAATTCAATTTCGATCTCATTAACCTAACCTTATTAGAATTAGATTCATTTAATGAACATGTTGTACATCCATCTATGTATAGAGTTTGCAAACATTTAATTTTGTAAAAAAGCATTGAATGAAACAGTGTATTAAAGAAGAATTATCCTCCAGTCATTAAAGAAAATAAGGGTTTCATCGAGTAATCCCAACCCTATGAGATTTAGCTCATTGGTTGGCAATTAAAATTCAAATCCAAAGTATCATTCAACATCGTTTTCATCAATTCATGAAGAGTAATCAAGAAATAACAGAAGAACTTCGGGTAGATAGATTTTGCTTATCCAGCCAATGCTCCAGCGATACAGTGTCTTGTGGTGGCTGAGAGGGACTGCCTTCGTCTTCCTCTCTCATCTCTCCTAAGCTACTACCCTCTATTTTGCCTAAGGGTCTCCTTTTTTTCCTCTTTTTGTTTCTCCGCCATTTTTAGGATTTCCTTTTTTGGCTTTTTTAATAGTTTTCCCTAGGGTAAATCCAATAGCCCATGATTTTTTCCCTCTTTTTTAGGTAGATATATCCCGTACAAGTTCAGCTGGGCCTAAGACCAGTACGCTTTGAGCGCGAACTAGACATCTTCTCGAAATTGCAATGACATTCGTGTTGACAAACTGTCCAACCCTTTGCCCCAGCAAACCTTCATTCCTTTACTTCTTGTTCATCATCCTACACCTACCAATCCACCACCACCACAACCCTTCCACAAGCAATTAAAAATAACTAGCATTTAAGTACAGTCCAAGCTCCTAATGTAATGCTGAAATAAGAAATGTACTCATGGAATGTCCTATAATGCAATTAAATGTACCTAAGTACAAGCAATTAGCTAAATCTAAAGACATAAAATATTACTCTTTTCAAGAGTTATCACACCCCCAAACCTGAGTTATTGTTTTCCCTCAAGAAAAATATACATGAATGCATGAATGCAACAATGTTTGCCTACACACATAACCACCTTGTACTGGCAATCCATTCAAACAACAATATATACTTCATTTCTCAGCAATCTTCTATCTCTCAAAATGTGTTCGAGTTTCAAAGGTTTGCCCAACAAAGGTGGTACAAAAAATTGCTCCCTAAAATTAAAATTTCTTAAGTACTAATGTGTACCTTCTGGCTATAACAAACATCTCCTAATTTACTTAGTTTATTTGTTACCTAAACTCAAGTTACTTTGCAACCCTTACTCTAAGTATTTATTTATATTTGTATTTTTTTTTCTATTTTTTCATCTTTAAAGCATATTAGAGGATTTAACATGTCACAAAATTCTTTGACTTGGTAATCACAATGGAGCATACACTGAATTACCTAGTACTCAATCATGTCACAATTTGAATAAAAATCACTCTCGAAGCTAAGCCCTTTAACTTAGAAGATGGATGGAGCAAACAACTACTTTCTTAGCTACTCAGCCTATTACTACAGTGGAGTACCCCTAATTTTATATTCTTTATTACACACTCTTACTTGGACTCACCATTCTAGTCAATAGCATGATAGAGCAAACAAAGTGGTGGTGACTTACTTGGCAATTTTAAGCATTGGAGTGTGTACTATCCTTTATTTAAGTAATGTTGTGGCAATGTGATTGAGTTTGGCTTCAAAAGTCTCTAAGTTAATTAAAAGATACTTGCTATAGTCCAAAATTAATTGAGGTTAGGACATCTCATTTTTAGGAGGTAATCTTCAAGCAATCTAACCTAAGCTAAATTCACCTAATCCCCTGTCACATGTTCTAAGTGTATTGAAGAATTTAAGCTCATCATTGAACATCATAAGTAAAGATTGTACTCCACGTAAGTAAAATAGTACTTAGTAGTTATGTGGTAGTGGCAGAACAAATTTAATGAGACTAGAATGAGCATACGTACTAGATATATAATGCAGCCTAAATTCACAATACACCCCCAAACCTAAAGGATGCATTATCCTCAATGCATCTACAGATATGGAACAGGAAAACAAAAATATAAATATGTATAGGAACTATCATGGCAAAAGAAATAAAATGCATGAGGTAGAGAAAACAAAAACTTCATTGGCTTGGACTGGAGTGTAGTTACTTCATTCGGCCCTACGAGTGGATTTACGACCACTAACTTTATACCGCAGCTTCCTCTTCATGGGGTTCATTTCGTCCCCCTCCTTATCAGTTTCCATGAGATCATCAATAAGATGATCGATGTCACAGTCTTGTGTAGTCGTGGAAGCTAGTGGGGTGGGTGGAACAGGGTCCTTACCTATCGTGGTGGTAGTAATGGCAATGGCAGTATCATCTTTTTCTTCTTCTTCTTCTTCTTTCTTAATATTTAATGATGCCATCTTTTCAGGCTCCTCAGCAACAGTTTCCCCTTTATCAGTAGTGGTTCCCAAATTCACAAATTCTACTTTAGCAGCAGGAGTTTGAGTTGGCTCCTCTACAACTTCAAGCATTGGGAGCAAAGAGATGGGGAAGGCAGGGAACTTTGGCATCGACTTTGTAAAGTTATTCTACAAGGGTCTTTTAAAACCCAAATCTCTACTTTTCACATAAGTCCAATATTAAACTTGTTGCTCTTGGGCCTTGACCATCTCCTCAGCTAGTTGAAACTGTTGAATCTCAAAGAGGGAAATCTTTTGCTCTAGTTGCTTTAAGGAATGCAACACTTGCTACTTGAAGGACTTGTAAGATGATGGAGGTGCTGCCGTAGGAAAATGTGCAGTAGTAGAAGTGGTAGCCTGACTATACTAAGTTGATTTTGCAACATCAATGCCTTGGAGTTTGGCAAAAATGGCTCGAGACAGTCCTCCCTTGTTGGGGGTGACATCCTCATCAGCATTAAGAGGGACTTTAGCAGTGCGGCACAAAGCAATTTTAAAGGAGGGAAGTTTAAGCTGCTAGCATTTTTCTCGGCACACTAGTGCACCTCCTGAAAAATGATCCAACCAATATTGATTCTTCTCCCCATGTTGATGGAGTGTAATAAGAGCATCATCTCCTTTGAAACAGTCGTATTGTGAGTTGATGGCATGAGGCGGCTCTTCAAAAAATGGTACCACACTTTCCCAATAAGCTTTAAAGAAGCCTTCTCAATGATATAACAATCTTGATTGGAAATAGTCCAACGCGTACCTTTGACACATAAATTATTCAAGACTTGAGTCAATCCATCAGTAGTGACATTGTCAGCTAAGGGTGTGTGTTCATCTTGTACATCAACGATCCCAAATTGGGCATTAATATGATCTTCATCGAACGAAACTGAAGTGCCATGAACATAGATAAAAAGAGAATCAAGTGAATTAACACGTGCATAAAATTCACGAACAACCTTTCCGAAAATGTCCTCAGGGTGCAAACAGAAAATACTCCACCCGTGCTTCTCTACAATGGAGGACACGGACTCGTCATAGCCTATGTGTGATTCGTCCTTGAACAAGAACCCCTATTCGAAAAAAAAAGTGTGCTTTGAGATGTTATTGTTGTATTTTGTGGCCGCGTCACTATTGAAAAAGGTTTTAGGCCAGGTAATGCTGGCCTGCGATGATTCAGCAGCCTTCGAAGCAGTTTTTACTCATTCCATTGAAATAGGATAAAAAGAATTCTCAGAAAATATGGTTAGAGGAAATGTAGGAGAAGTTGAAGAGAGAGAAACAGTAAAGATGGAAACTTTATGAGAAACGTAAGAGACGTAAGTAGTTGAAAAGAGGTGAGTAGAGGAGATAATGTTGAGAGTTTAGAAAAACAAAATGTGTAGAGTAATGTTTGTAGCGTAGAGGAGGGAAAAATAAGGGGATTTTTAGGGGGGAAATGTGAGGTCACCTATCCCTAAAAGTTTTGGCTTTTCCTCCTTAGGCTACCTAAGTAACAGAATGGGCTCAATAATGTAAAAATCTCTCCCTTCAACTTTTCTATTGGGTCAACCCATGTTACCTCGTACCTCGACATTCATTCACTCAGTTTGTCGCAGCATAATTTCCTTCTGAGATGCTACGACAAAGTCCTCTTAGTATCACAACTGATAATCCCACACTTTTATTCTGTCCCTGGAAATCTAGAAAAATTACTCATTAATCAAAGATAAAAACAGAAATGAAACAATATTAAATAATTAATGATAACAGGTAATAAAAACAAAATGAAAGTAAATAAATGAAAAAAAGGAAAAAATGAAATAAAAACAAAACTGCTAATTGAAACATCTCAAAGGTTAATGGATTGCTTGTCATGATTCACATGAGCACCCCAATAGTGCTTCAAGCATTGTCCACTAACTTTGAATGTGAGCCACGTTTTCAGGTCTTTGATAATAATAGGTCCATGTGAGTATACTTGAGCTACTTCAAAAGGACCTGACCAGCGAGATTTTAATTTACCAGGGAACAATTTAAGCCTAGATTTGAACAACAACACCTGTTGCCCTGGTTCAAATTGCCTTGGCATAATTCTGTTATCATGCCAACACTTGTTCTTCTCCTTATATAGTTTAGCATTTTCATATGCTTGTGCCCTGAATTCTTCCATTTCATTCAGTTATAACAATCTTTTATTGCCAAAAGCGACCCAATCCATGTTTAGCTTTTTAATAGCCCAAAATACTTTCGGCTCGAGCTCAACAAGTAGGTGACATGGTGTAACACCCCTAACCTGTATCTGTCGTCAGAATAGGGTTACAGAGCATTACTGTAAAAATACAACTCAAATATTCATTTCCAACATTTCTTAATCATTGCAAAATCCAATCAAACACATGCATAACTTCTCTTTTTCGAGCCCTCGAGGCTTTAGAAACACTTTAGAAACGATTCGGGACTAAATTGAAAACATTTAAAATTTCATGGCAAAAGATAGAAAAATTCATACTATAGAGGTCAGACGGTTGAGACACACGCCCGTGTCTTAGGCCGTGTAGACATTCGAACTAGGTACACACAGTCGTGTCCCAGCCCGTGTAACTCTCTGACTTGGTTTACACAACCAAGCCACACGCCCGTGTTTCATATTGTGCCATAGTCCAACTATGGTCTTACATGTGCATTCCCACGACCTTACCATGGTCTTACGCTCATTATGCCATAACCCGGTTATGGTCTTATCATTAGAATGCCATAGCCCAGCTATGGTCTTACATATATGTATACACTGCCATGGTCCAACCATGGTCTTACATCTAAAAAATTGCCATAGCCTCGCTATGGTCTTACGTAAACATTGCCATGGTCCAACAATGGTCTTGTACATTTTTATGTTGTGTTGCCATAGTGTCTTTTAACCCTGGATTTATTCGTTTCCTTCAAGCTGACAAATTTTACTCACACATATACACAAATAGATAATAATTTATCGAAACAGTAATTAATTGTACTAACCAAGTTACGAACTTACCTAGCTAAATTGTAGAAATGACAAATTTTAAGGGTATTTTGGTAATTTTTCATTCTCCTCGACTTTTCACTCGATCTTGATCTACATTAATAATTTTATTCAATTTATTAATTTAGACAGTAAAACAATGTATTTTATGCAATTTAGTCCTTTTTGACATTTTTACAAAATTACCCCTAAAATTTTATTTTATTCAATTTAGTCTCTGAGCCTAAAACATGCAAATTAACCATTTTTATTTAAATTTTACACTAGCTGAATATTCATAGCCTCCTATTCAGCCCATTTTTGCAACAATTTCACATCAAATCCTTGTACTTTTATTATTTTAGCAATTTAGTCCCTAATCAATAAATTCATCAAAAATCACTTAACAAAATACTTTTAAATAACAACTAATATTTCAAATTCATCATTTAACATAAAAATCACTAGATTCATCAATGGAAACATTCAAAATCTTTAACAGTTTCAAAATCGAAGGTACGAGCTAGTTGGACATAGTTGCAATGATCTCAAAAACATCAAAATTACTAAAAATCGGGTAAGAATCAATTACTATGCAAGAGAAAATCACCATGACATAAAAAATTCATCCTTAATTCCATGGTATTCAGTTCTAAAATAGAAGAAAGATGATGAATATTCACTTATGTTTTATTTTTTATTATGTTTTCATTATTATAT
>CM025151.1:20286511-20300819 GCA_013467495.1 Gossypium gossypioides
TTAATTATTTTATGACAAAAATTCTATCGAAGATGCATGATTTTAAGTAAAATTAGGTATGAAAAAGTACATAAATCTTTGTGTTTCCACTCAGCAGTCCACGCACATGTGCCAAGTTCCATCCTTTTTGGGAACCAAGAGCACGGGCATGGCAAAAGGACTTAAGCTCTCTCGAATGTACCCTTCTCCATTAACTTGGCTACTTGCCTTTGATGTTCATTAGTTTCTTCGGGGTTTCTTCGATAGGCTAGACGATTTGGAATTGTAGCTCTGGGTATGAAGTCAATTTGATGCTCGATCCCTCAAATAGGTGGTAATTCACTAGGGATTTCTCCCGAAAATACATCTTCAAAATCCTGCAACAAGGACACAATCGAAGAAGGAAGGTTGACATCTAATTCGTTTATATTAAAGAAATTTTCCTTGTACATAAGTACTAGCATTGACTGTTTCAACAACAAAGACTTTCGAATCTCTCGCTCTTTTGCATACACACATAATTTTTCAATTTTTTTTCGTCTTTTCTTTATTTTTCTTCTCTCATTTTTATTTCGCTCTCTTTATTCTTTTCCCTCGTTTTTCCCTCTTGCTCTTTTTTTTCAATTTTCTTTTGTTTTTCTTTTTCAATTTTTTCTGTTTGTTTTTTCAATCTCAATTGTTCAACAGAATCTTTCAATTTCAATTGATCCTCGTACACTTGCTTAGGAGTCAATGGCGCCAAGGTCACATTCTTTCCAAGGTGCTTGAAGGTGTATCGATTGGTGTAATTGTCATGGATCACTCTTCGATCTAACTGCCATGGTCTTCCTAAAAGCCAATGTCCAGCATGCATCGACACAACATCACACACGACTTCATCACTATATTTGCTGATTGAAAAGACAACAATGGCTTGCTTGGTGACTTTTAGCTCGCCTCCATCGTTAAGCCATTGCAATTTGTACAGGTGTGGATGTTTGGTCGTTGGTAGGCCAAGCTTCTCCACCAACATGCTGCTAGCAACGTTTCTGCAACTTCCTCCGTCGATGATTACACTACACACTTTGCCTTGAACATGGCATCGCGTGTGAAAAATATTCTTGCGTTGCAATTCATTCTCTGTACTTTGAAGGCTCAAACTCCGCTTGATGACGAGTATTTCACCTTCAACAGCATACTCGAGATTTTTCTCCTCTTCGGTGAGTGCTTCAGATTTATCTTCTTTCTCTTCTTCAAACTCGATCTCACCATTGGGTCTAACAAACATTACACTTCTATTGGGGCATTGGCTCACGATGTGACCCCTCCCAAGGTACTTGAAGCATTTGATGTCACGAGTGCAGTTTAGCACGGCTTCATTTTTGCCTTTACTAGTCTCTCCACTCAATTTGTTGGGCTTTGTCGATACGACAGGTTCCTTCACTTGATAGAAAGTGTCTTTCTTGCTGGTTTCTTAACCACATTTTGATGTTGAAGTGGAGTTGGCGTAGGCTCAAACGGCACCTTTTCGTTTGAGTTGTTTCTCCACTTTAATGGCCATGTGCACCATACTTCGACGTAGTGTTGTAGTTCCACCATGTTGGCAATATCACGATTTAATCCAGCTAAGAACCTCACCATGGTAGTTTCCCGATCCTCCTCGACATCGGCTCGAATCATGGTAATTTCCATTTCCTTGTAATAGTCATCAACACTCTGATTGCCTTGAGTAAGGTTTTGTAGCTTTTGAAATAGTTAGCAATGGTAATAAGGAGGAATAAACCTTTTTCTCATGACAACTTTCATCTCGGCCTATATGGACACGTGTAATTCTCTGTTTCTTTTCTGGCTCATGGTTAATTGATCCCACCATATGATTGCATAGTCGAAGAACTCGATGGCCGCGAGTTTGAGTTTCTTGCTCTTCGAGTAGTTATGGCACTTGAAGACAAGCTCAATCTTTTTCTCCCATTCTAGATACGCCTCTATATCGGTCTTCCTTTGGAATGGTGGAATAGCCATTTCAATATTCTTGAGGTCATCATCTACTCATTCATGCTCCCTAGACCCTCGGTTTCTATGGCCTCGTCATCTTTCGCTTTGATTAGATGCTTGGTAAGTCTCCACATCCCTAGGATCGTAAAGATCATCTTGATGGAATCTCAGTCGGCCTCGCTCCCTCCTCAGATTTTTTGGAGTTCTTTCTTGCTGGACCTGTTCTTCCAATGTTGTTCTTGCACAGGTTCTAAAAGCCTTTGGAGCATCCAATCCATTTCGCGGATAAGGGCTTGATAAGTTAGGTCGGGTACACCACCACCACCACCAACAATGTTTCTTATGGGGCGTACACCACCACCTTCCGTAACATTTCTTTTAGGACTATGAGACATGGTGTTTCCTTACAACAAACCTCACGAATTCACTCAAAAGAAAAGTATACACTCCACTCGTGTTTTACTGAAATTTTTGGCTTTTTTCACTCTAATTCTCTCACCGCTCTCTTTCCTTTTTCCATTCTTATTCGCCTCTCTAAGTTCGTAAGTCACTGCCTTAGACTTAATAGCAAATCTTTGTGGGTCAGCTTCAAAGGTGTTGCAAAGGGTAGGAATTGATATCGGTGTAGGGTAGGCTGAAAGAAAGAAGGGTTCTTAAAATGTGGCGAAAATGTCTGTAAAGGAAATTTTTTTAGACCTCGGGAAAATAATCACTTTCACAAAACTAGCCTTTTTTTTATATATTTCAAACCTTATGTGGCAAATATACTATATATAAATATTTTTTTTCAAAACCCATCCCCGGGATGGCAGAACATCAATACTTACTCCATTTTAACCAACTCTGATACCAAATGATGCGATCTCGTACTCGTTGGTTGATTCGAGTCACTTGTATTCCCGATCGTAAAATTTTGTAGTATCCAGTCTAATTTGTCAAAGGGCTGAATTTGGACAAAGATAAGTTTAACAATGGATTAATTGGTGGTTTAACAAAGGGACGAATGAAGGATAGGCTTAAAAGCTGAAGAATGAACCAATATTAAAAAGGGAATATTGATCTGATTCTTATAATGCTCCTAAGGTGGAAATGGCTGATAAATTGAACCGTGACCCACTATCTATTGGAGATAGGAACCAAACAGTATAATTGGAATGCCACACTCTTTAGAGTGATAAGTTTGCAAAGAGAATCAGATTGACGCCACTAGACTAGCTAGATAAGCCAATTTGAGTCACAACAGAACAAAGAGAGTTGAACAACTCACAAATAGATTAAAATTCATGAAAGGTTCAAAAGTCTGAAATACAAGATTTGAGCTTAGTATTTATAGCTCTAAAAGTCTAGCTGAGTGGACTAGTTTAATTCAGCTTAATTGAGCTGAATAACCATTGAGCTATCCTACATGACTTTTGAAGACTCCCATACATAGGTGACGCCAACAACCATGTCATTTGCACTCCCCAAACAGCTAAAATGTGTAGCCTTTAATTTGAGCTGATGGTTCAAGTAGATGGTCGGTTTTGGATGGTGTGAACATGGATGATGCCTCATTAGGAAGCCAAATGTGTAGTCTCCATTTTAATGTTGCATAGGGCACACGAACAACTCTCAAGGTGTGAAAACTCAAAATTGGATTGTCACTTGGTTTGAACATAGCATTCAGCTGATTAGACTAATGTGAAAGCACTTGTGTCCATTGCATTCCACGAAAGGTTGCTTGGAAGAGATCAACTTGTAGCTCCCCCATTCATGCATGTCCAAATGCATGTTTCCCCCTTTAATGCCATCCATTGAACACCCTAAAAGACACATTAAACACAGCTTAAACATGGTTTAATTTGTCTGAACTAAAGATATGTATTAATGATGTCTAAACTAGGACATATTTAAAATATATATTTAAGATGTCCTAAACTATGACATAATTAAAAACCCTTATTAAAGATGTTTAGATTATGACATAATTAAAACTCATATTAATGATGTTAAAGTTATGACATAATTAAAGACTTAAACTAATTTAACTAAATAACTAGAACCAAATTAACTCTTTATTCCAACAAATAAATTCACTAGCTAAAGAAAGCTAAAGTTGTGCTTGGAGTAAGTTACATGGCACGCATGGAGTGCAAGCCCATGATTGATCAATGAACCCCAAAACGGTTTCACCCAAAATTCGATCAATAAGGCCCGCAATAGCTTCATTGATCCTCTTAGCTCGAGCACGAGTAACTGGCCTCGTTGGTAGCTCCATTGGTTCTTTGATAGCCTTAGTTGGGTCTTAGAACATGATCGCATCACAAGAATTTGCAGAAAGGTTTTTGGTTAAGTATTTTCCACCGAGCAAGAATGTAAAGTTGCGAAATGAGATAACTACTTTTCAACAATTGGATGACGAGTCTTTATATGAGGCGTGGGAAATATTCAAGGAATTGCTTCGTAAGTTTCCTCATCATGGGATTCCTTATTGTATCCAGTTGGAGACGTTTTATAATAGTCTCAACACACACAAAAGATTAATGGTAGATGTTTCTGCGAACGGTGCGATTTTTTCTAAGTCTTATAACGAGGCTTATGAGATTATCGAGAGGATCGCAACCAACAATTAGCAATGGCTGACAAATTGGAACGACAAAAATGTGCAAGTGTACACAACCGTTATCAAGAAATAAAATGACAACTAAATGTCGAGTGATGAGAAAAATGTGCAAGTGTACACAACCGTTATCAATTAACAGAGGCTGTGAAAGAAAAATATTTACAAAATATAAATCAAACACTTTAGTGATAAGAAAAATATGTTGTTTTGAAGAAGTGATTTAAAAACTAGAAATTAACTAATTAAATTAACTAAGAAAATTAAAAAGTAAAAATTCCAATGCATGATTTCAAAAAGATGGGTTTTAATCAATATTACATATTTGTGTTGGATCGATTCCATTGCTTAATTTAGAATTACTAAACCCATGTTTATGTTGTTATGAATATTTTCACAGCAACTTGATAATTTGTTAACTACTGCACATACATACTTACTAAATTAACCAATCTCTTGAACATTTCTCAGTGCCAATTCAGAAAATTCATCAATCTTCATAATGACATATAAGATTAAGTGAGGTAACAATATATTTCTATATTGAAACAATTTAATCACAACAATCTTGCAAGTTATGCAAGGCTAGTTTAACCTTCAGCTACCTTAGAAAATTAAACATGCACCAATTAAATACTGTGTCAATTAATTATAATTTCAATACTTTTAATAATTAATTCATTCATTACCTTACCTTTTATAATACAAGTATAACATAAGCATGATTTTATTTAATTGAACAACTTACCAAGGCTTATAACAACTCAAACATGATTTTAATAATTTAAGTGGACAAAATGCAATCAATCTAACACAAATTAAATTTAAGTCATTTTAATTAGAACAAGAACAACAACACAACAATTATTCATATTCATGATCGTAACATAAATAAGAAAATCAAAGAGAAGGGAACTAGGAAGTAAATCCAGGATTTCTTTAAAGCAAGACTAGCATGCTCCTCTTCTTCTTTGCTCGTTGTGTTGAATCGAGACCTCTACGATAAGTTGAATGCTGCTATTCCAAGGTGGAATAAGGCTCTTTTTCAAGAGAGAAATTGACAAGGGAATGAACAAGAGTTTTTTCTTGAATCACCTCGTTCCTTCTTCGATATTGGAGTCCATGGATCAAATATAAAGTGGAAATTTAGGCAAAAAAAAAAAACAAATGGGTTGTGTAATTTTCTTAAAAGCATTAAGTCATTCCGTAGTTTTGAGTATCTTTAATAAGATTGTTGTTTCCATTGCATATGTTGCATAATAGCCTTTACAGCAAACTGTTCACTTCATGGAATGGTGCTAAACGAAGGGGCTCTTGGTGTCGGAGTTAGAAATTATGTTAAGGGTGGTTTTTATTTTGGGCAGGTAAGTGAGTAATCGATGGTAAGGCTTAGAGTTGGAGGGGGTGGAAATTTTAAGAATTGATTAGGTGCGATAGTTTGTGGCTTCGAATCAAGGTGTTTGGGGTGGTGTTTTAGGAAGTTAAGGTCTGTGACATTAAGGGTTAAGTGAGAGGCACTATTGGGCTACTTGGGAGTGGCGATGGAGCAAGGAAAGGGATACATGTTTGTATGGAAAAGGGTTGAATATTTCCCTTCCTAGTAGTGTCTTAAGCCTAATGGCAGCTCCTTTTTAGATCCTAAGCTCCTATTCTAAAAGTAAACTAAAAAAAGAACTCAAAGAAATTAGTGCTTGGGTTAAAAGTTGACCCTTTATTTAACAAAACAAATACTTAAACTATTTGGGCTACTTAGAAAAGCATTTTTCAAAAAAAATACATTAAATTAAACTCTCAAGAAAGACTAGAGGGGTCACAGATGGTCCCGCTTAAGTCCCAATCTCTTAGGCAGAATTTTAATCAAGTAATGACCCAAAGGAAATTTTATTTAAGTCTACCATTTTATTCAAATGAGAAAAAGAACTAAAAATATAAAATAACAACAGAGAAAGTGAAGGGCACTCCCTCTATTTTATTTAGGATCGTCATTGACCATGGTGGTGTCGAATGGCCATTTATCATACCAACCATACCCATCTAGGAAGTAATCATATTATTTCCCATCAAATCTATCCAATATTTTATTAGGGAAAGAAAACTCGGAATAATATTTTTTGGCGGCCTTATTTAACTTCTTGTAATTCCAACAAATCCTCCAACCCGTGACTCGAATATATGAAATAATCCATCCAGTACCATTCTTGTGCCTTTCCAAAACCACAAGTGCCTCTTCTTCTTGATCTTTGGTGAACTCAACTGAAATAATGACATGTAAAGTTGAAGACAAACCTAAATAGTCATATTTCAAATAAGGAGACAAAATCTTTAGTTCCAATTCAGCTGACTCTTCAATCAATGACTTTGGTTGCGTATGCTCCTGAGATGATAACTCTAATGTTTCAAGTAGAACTTCTTGAGTGAATTCCTTCGAACTAGCTTCTAACAAAGCCAAACATATTTCAAATAAGGAGACAAAATCTTTAGTTCCAATTCAGCTGACTCTTCAATCAATGACTTTGGTTGCGTATGCTCCTGAGATGATAACTCTAATGTTTCAAGTAGAACTTCTTGAGTGAATTCCTTCGAACTAGCTTCTAACAAAGCTAAACATTCCTTGCCTTCATCATCACATGGCGAATCCTCTAGTAGAATATGTTCTAATGAATCGTCTAAAGAATTGAGCTCTAATTCTGTAGAAGTCAGCGATTCCATCTTGGAAATAGTAGAGTAGCCTTCAACTATATCTGGGGATTTTGCAGCATCGAAGTCATTAAAAGTCACCTCGCCATCAAAGATTTCTTTCAACTAAGTATCCTTTTGTTGGTTCTGGAATCGTTGAGGATATGGCAGTGGTGAAATCTTAGCTCTAATTGGACAACTCTTTTGTGGAATTTTTTTTGCATCTAACAAGGGTGTTAAATAATTAGAACTAACTGGTTTAGAATTTACCTCATCAAGGATCACTGAATCTGACTTCTGTGAAATAGGAGTTTCAACACTCGGTTGAACTTTTTCATTGTCTTGGGCTACAACAAGCTGTTCTTGTACCTCAACCACCTTGGGCTCCATTGTCTTCCTACTTGGAAAAGTGACTATTCTACAATGTTCTTTGCCCAAAATTCTTGGATTTTCAATATCATTGGGCAAAGCTCATTGGGGTTTATTTTGAAGTTCATTGGTTAGCTGACCCATTTGATTCTCCAGGTTTCTTAAAGTAACATCATTCTTTGCTATGCATGCCTTCCGCAGATTCTCAAGATCACTTGAAGATTAAATTGGTGGGGGTTGTTGCACTATTGAGAATATTTTGGCAGATAATTTGGTCAAAATAGCATAGAAGAGTCGCTATAATCCGCCTATTGGTTACTTTATGGAGAAATTAGAAGATTTTGCCATGAAAATTTGTAAGAATTTGATTGCTGACCATTCCAATTCTGATTTCCCATGTAATATTTTGACTTTTGATTCGATGGGCAAATTTCAAAGAAATGGCCATCTCTACAGTATTCACAAGAAATATTCTCAAGCATAGAAGACATAGAGGTAACCCGAGCTGCCAAAGAAGTAAGTGTGTCTGCTTCATGTACTCTTGCTACTCGTCTTTTTAAGGCTACTCGGTTAGTTGGCCACTAATAGTTATTGCTGGCAATTCTTTCAATAATTTCATAAGAATCGTTATAAGACTTAGAAAGAAGGGTTCTATTTGCCGAAGCATCCCCTATCATTCTAGTATGAATATTGAGACCGATATTGTATTAAATGATGCTATTAATTGAGGTGGCCTTAGTGCCTTTTCTTTCAAAAACAAAAAGAATATTGAGACCAATAAAGAAAGTCTCTATTTGAATGTAGTAAGGAATGTCATGATGAGGGCACCTTCGTAATAACTCCTTGAAACTCTCTCATGTCTCATATAAAGATTCTTCGTCAAGTTGCTAAAATGAAGTGATTTCATTTCGAATTTTGGCGATTAGAGATGGAGGAAAGTATTTCATTAAGAAACGTTCAACCAACTCTAGCCATGTAGTTATGAAACCTGACGGTAGGGAGTTCAACCACGCTTGTGCTTTATCTCTTAATGAGTATGGAAATAATATCAATCTCAAGACGTCCTTGGCCACCCCAACTAGTTTGAATGAGTCACTCACTTCCATGAATAGCCGAAGATGAATATGTGGATATTCAGTAGGCATCCCACTAAATTGACCCATATTTTGCAACATTTGGAACATGACTAGCTTTAGTATAAATTGCGGTGCCTCAATTTCGGGTCTCACTCGGATTGAGCTCCTTGAAGAGAGGAATAACATATTATTGAATTGCGTAGTTTCTGTCATTGGAAAAAATGACTGGATTGTGTTTATAAGCGAATGCTCCTACTTAATATAGGTTTTGATTTTGGAAATTCATCTCTTTGGTCCTCCTTTGGTTCGCTTGTCTTCTCATTTTTCTAAAAGTCCTTTCAATTTCAGCGTCTATGGTGAGTAAGGTAATAATTTGATCAATACTCATAAACACCTAAAACAAACACCAAAAAATATATATTAGAATTAAAATTTAATAGAGAAAAAAAAGATCAAAATGTAAAATTAACAATTTCACAAATAATGTCTTTTAAAACAGTCCCCAGTAGTGACACCAAAAACTTGGAATGACGAAAATGTGCAAGTGTACAAAATATTTATCAAGTAATAAAGTGACAAGTAAATGTCGAGTTATCGTACCCACATGGATTGTGAAAGAAAAAAAATTTATGAAATGTAAATTAAACACTTTGGTGATGGGAAAAATATGTTGTCTTGAAGAAGTAATTTAAAAACTAGAAATTAACTAAGAAACTTTGGTGATGGCATAATTGTGTTAGATCGATTACATTCCTTAATGTAGCATTAGTAAACCCATGTTTATGTTGTTACGAATATTTTCACGGTAACTTAATAATTTGTTAACTACTGCACATACATACTTACTAAGTTAACCAATCTCTCGAAAATTTCTCAATGCCCTTTCAAACAATTAATCAATCTTCGTAAGCACATATAAGATTAAGTGAGGTGACAATATATTTCTATATTGAAATAATTTAATCACAATAACCTTGCAAGTTATGGAAGGCTAATGTACCGTTTCATACAATAACTTTACATTTTTTATGCAATTATAACATAAGCATGATTTTAATTAATTTAACAACTTACCAAGGCCTATAACAACACAAACATGATTTTAATAATTTAAGTGGATAGAATGCAATCAATCCAACACGAATTAAATTTAAGTCGTTGGTTAGAACAAGAACAACAACACAAAAATTATTCATATTCATGATCACAACATAAACAAAAAAAATTAAAGAGAAAGGAACTAGGAAACAAATCCAAGATTTCTTTGAAACTAGACTAGTGTGCTCCTCTTCTTCTCTAGTTATTCTATTAAACCAATGCCTCTATGAATAGATGAATGCTGCTATTATAATGTGAAAGAAGGCTCTTTTTCAAGAGGGAAATCGGCAAGGTAATGAACAAGAAAAAGGGAAAAATATAAAAGAGAAAAAGTGAGTGAAAGAGACAAAGATGTGTAAGAATGAATGGTGTGTTGAATGAGGAAGGGAAGAGGGGTATTTATAGGTGGGAATGACTGCTAAAAATAGCAAATAAATAACATACATTCCTCTTCCCTTAGCTGGCCACATATGGTGAAAGTTTGAATGGCTTAATCTTGCTATTTTAAGCTAAGGGTAAAAGTTTAAAGGCACGGAAAGTGGAGGGGTTTGAATAGGATTTTAAGAAAAATTCAAGGGTTGCTTTGAAAGTGTGGAAATCAGCTAAAATCAGCTGATTGGGTAAGATCTATGGACGGTTTGGGCTGCCCCATTTGCTAACTGGATCAGTCTTCTTTACTTAGCACAATTGGGCCTCTTTTCATCTTCACGCTTATAATTAATTTTTAACCCAATTAATTTTGGATCAAAGTTAATTATAAAATAATTTTAATACATATTTTGGACCATCCATGCTTGGAGAATATTATTAGCCTTGCTCTTGATCACTTGATGCACAATATTGTCCCAACAGTTTAAGCCTTTCAAAGTGTCTGTCAAGCCAATTTTCACCCTTTGTGTAAAACTGTTGAAAATAAACTGAATTTGTGTAAATTTATTATAAAAATAATTAAAATTAAATATGTCAATAATTTAAGTGCAAATTAATTATTTTATAATTAAAGTATGAATTTCAACAAAAATTACTACGAAATTGCACGAATTAGGGCTCAAAAGGTGCTGAAAAAGTCTATATATTTTTGTGTTTCCACAAATCGAGCAGTTTCAGGAAACGGGTAGCTGGAATGAATGAAATGGACGCATTGACCTCACTTTTTGCTCAAGTATTTTCTATTTCCTCAATTTTAAAATAGTATACCACTAATGGTTTGAATAATTTTGCAACTCAATCACTAAGTCAGTATGATGTTGTTTCCTGTGTGTGTTGTGGGGATGATCATGCTTTTGAGAATTGCCCTTCAAACCCAAATCTGTGTAATATGTCAGGAACTAGTATTAAAATAGAGGTGGACAATGACCACAGTCCAACTTCTACAATCCTTCGTGGCGGAATCATCCGAACTTTTCCTGGAGTAACCAAGGAAATGAACCAAACAACAATCAGATGCAACATAGACCCAACCAAACCCAAGGGTTTAACCAACAAGCCCGAAACCCACCTTAAGCTAAGTCATCAAACAGTTTGGAAGACTTGTTGAAAGCATACATGGCAAAAAATGACGCATTGATCCAAAGTCAATCAACAACTATCCAAAGTCAAGCAGCAACGCTGAAAAAGTTTGAGATCCAGATGGGTCAATTAGCTACTTAGCTTCCTAGTAGACCACAAGGAGCCTTGCCAAGCGATACAAAAAATTTGAGGAATGCTGGTAAGGAACATTGCAAAGTGGTAGAGTGACAAAGTGGTAAGATTTTGGAACCTAAGGAGGTTGTGGTTGAAAATGAGCCTAATGAAAAGGAAAGAAGTCAGCTAACAATTGAAACCCCTACAATAGAAGAATCAGATGCTAAAAAATATGATAAGGTAAACTCTAAACTAGTGAATTCTGAAAAGCTAACACCTACTTTTGTAGATTTAGCTCCTTAGAAAATTTGTCCATATCAACCTAGAGTTCCATATCCTTAAAGACTTCAACAAAATAAGCATAAACAAGAATTACAATTCAAGAAGTTCTTGGATGTTCTAAAGCAGCAGCATATCAACATCCCATTGGTAGTGGCTTTAGAACAAATGCCCAATTACGTGAAGTTTATGAAGGATATTCTGTCCAAGAAGAAATTACTCAGTGAGTATGAGACTGTTGCTTTGACGAAGGAGTGTAGTGCATTCATAGAGAACAAACTACCTCTAAAACTGAAGGACCCTGGAAGTTGTACGATACCTTGTAAAATCAGTGAATCATATTGCGGTAAAGCCTTTTGGGACTTAAGAGCAAGCATCAACTTGATGCCCAAAACTAATTTCAAGTTGCTCGGAATAGGTGAAGTAAGATTTAGTATTGTAACACTTCAACTAGCGGATTGATCGTTAGCATATCCCGAAGGAAAGATCGAGGATGTTTTGGTAAGAGTTGATAAATTTATTTTTCCTGCTGACTGTATTATGTTGGACTTTGAAGCAGGTAAAGAAGTTCTGATCATCCTGAGGAGACCTTTCCTAGCCACGGGAAGAACGTTGATAGATGTGCAAAAAGTCAAACTCACTATGCGAGTTCAAGACAACAAGGTAACATTTAACGTTCTGAAGGCGATGAAATTTCCCGATCCGATAGAAGAGTGTTCAATAATGGAAGAATTAGAAACCTTAGTTTCTATGGAACACAATTCTGAAGAAAACTTATTGGAGAACACTTTAGGGTCTAAACCATTCGAAGATGAAAAATGTAATGAAGGTTTGGCTTTGATTGAAGCCAATCCGAGGAGTTATGTTCAACCACTGTGGTTCGAACTGCTAGAATTAAAAGTTCGAGAATTTACACAACCCAAGTTGTTAATTGAGGAACCGCCTAAACTCAAACTAATGGTACTTTCATCCCATTTAAAATATGTTTATCTTGGCAATAGTTCTACTTTGCTTGTGATTGTTTCAGCGGACTTAACAAAACATAAAGAGAAGCAATTTATTGCTATTTTAAAGAAATTTAAAAAGGCAATTGGTTGGACCATAGCTGACATAGGAGGTATAAGTCCTTCCTTCTGCACGCACAAAATTATTTTAGAGGAGGGTGTAAAAGATAAAATTGATGGGAAAATAAGACTTAACCATATCATGAAAGAGGTAGTACAGTCAAATAGTTAGATACGGGAATTATCTACCTCATCTCAGATAGTTCTTGGCTAAGTCTGATATAATGTGTACCAAAGAAAGGTGGGATCACAATTGTTGAGAATGAACAAAATGAGTTAATCCTAACAAGAACTATCACCGGTTGGAGAATCTTTATTGACTATAGAAACTTGAACAAAGCCACTCATAAGGATCATTTTCCATTGCCTTTTATGGATCAAATGTTAGATCAATTGGCAAGTAACTAGTTTTATTGCATTTTAGATGGATATCCGGGATAAAACAAAATAGTTGTAGCCCTAGAAGACCAACATAAAACTACTTTTACCTACCCATATGGTACATTTTCTTTTAGGCGAATGCCTTTCAACTTATGTAATGCACATGCCACATTTCAGCGATGTATGTTGGCAATTTTCACTGATATGGTTGAAAATTTTGTTGAGGTTTTCATGGATGATTTTTCTATTTTTGGTAACACTTATGATGTTTGTTTGAGTAATTTGGAAAAGGAACTAAAAAGATGCGAGGAGACGAATCTTGTCCTTAACTAGAAGAAATGTCACTTTATGGTTAAGGAGGGAATTGTCTTAGGACATAAAATTTCCGAAAACGGGATTAAAGTGGATAAAGCAAAGGTGGATGTAATTGAAGGATTACCACCTCCAATTAGTGTGAAAGGAGTTAGAAGTTTCTTAGGCCATGCCGGATTTTATCGTAGATTTATTAAGGATTTTTAAAAAAATTTTAAACCTTTATGTATGCTTTTAGAAAAAGATATTGTTTTTTAGCCCCAAAATTAAAAAATTGATTAATTTCAGCCCCAATAATTATTACACCTTGATGAATTAGAGAATAAAGCTCACTAAGCTTTGAAGCAATTGAATTTCGATCTTAAGAAAGCCAGTGAGAGAAGGATGTTACAACTTGATGAGTTGGAAGAATTGAGGTTATTTTCATACGAAAATGCCAAGAAGTATAAAGAAAAATCTAAGAGATGGCATGATAGTCGTATACAACCTCGTGAATTCAAAGAAGTCAGAAAGTGTTGTTGTTTAATTTGAGGCTAAGGATAGTTCTTGGAAAACTCAAGTCTTGATGGAAAGGACCTTATACCATCCACAAATTTTATCCATATAGAGCTGTAGAATTGTACGACAACCATGAAAGTACGTTTAAAGTTAATGGTCAACATCTCAAGCACTATTGAGATGGTGAAGCTGAGCAAATTAAAACCTCGTTCAAATTATTAGACCCTTAATTTTTCATAAACCTACTTTTTAATAAAAGTTAGAAATTATTTTCTTAAATTAGTACATTTAATTAATTTTTTCTAAGGAGATTGGAATTGAAGCGAAACCGTTGTGACCCTTCCAACCTTTTCTGATAATTAATTTAATGTAATTTTTTT
>CM025151.1:20301730-20313177 GCA_013467495.1 Gossypium gossypioides
CCCATTTTTGTTGTCCATAAGGGTTTCCCAAAACCCTAAAATTGCCACCATTTTTTTCCCACCATCTTTACTTGCTACCAAAGTCACCTTATGTAGTTAAAATTTAGGTACAAGTTTTCCCTGATTCACCACTTTATAAACCCCTCTCAACCAACATAATTTTCACAACCCTTCAAGCAATTAACCTAAACCTTAACCACTCATTCTTTTCCCTCTTAGCCGTCGACCTAAATCCCGAAATTTCTCCCCAAATACCTTTCCTTGACGCAAAACCCTAATCTTGCCGCCGCAAGCTTTTTGCCTGAGCAACCTTATTGTCGCTGCACTCCTATCACTGTAGCATCCTATCGTCGTCACAAGCTTTGCGCCACCACAAGCCCGTTGCTGCTGTAGGTCTATCACCATTGCAAATCCCTTGCTTCATCCATTGTCGACTTTTCTTCCCTTCCTATTGTAAAAATTTTGTCTATTTTTCAGGAGAAATCACCATGTCTCGCAAAATAACTAGATCTTCCAAGACCTCTGCCAAAAATCCCATTGTGATTTAAGATGACGAGGTGAAAGAAATGTGTGATTTGATTTTTAAGAATCAACCTATGATGCCGAAAAAACGTTTTCACTTGAAAAGCAATGATAAGATGGTTGTGCCCTTACTGATTCAAAAGACAATTGATGCCCTTAATTGGAATTATTTTTGTGATGCAAGATCATTGCCTAAACAGGAGGTAGTTCGAGAGTTATATGCCAATTTGACTAAGTCAAATACTACTGAAGTTCTTGTTCACAAGAAAAAGGCACCCCTAACTTCTAAATCCATTAATGATTTGTTTCACCTACCTAATGTTGAATAAGATGAGTACTTTTCCATGATGACAAATATGAATTGGGATTTTCTTCAAGAAGTGTTTAATATTGTGACAAATCTGAGATCCCAATGGATTATAAGAAAGTATTGTACTTATTCATGTCGAAGGGGATATCTAAAGTCGTTGGCTAATGTATAATTTTACTTTGTTCGATATAGTTTCATGCCTATCTCACATAATTCGACCATCTCGATGGAGCGAATACTTTTGTTGTATGCAATTATGATAGAAAGGTCTATCAATGTTGGGAAGATTATCCTTAAGGAGATCCATGATTGTGCTAGAAAGAAGATTGGAAGTGCTTACTTCCCATCATTGATCACTTTACTTTGCTTAAGGGCCAAAGTTAAAACAAAGGCAAACCTGAAGAGCCCGTATGTTCAAGGTTGCATCACAACCTATAAACTTGAAAGGTTAGTGGAGAATGTCTATGAGCTAAACCTAATTGAACTGAGTGAACAAACAGAACCAAAAACTGATGAGTCATCAAACAAATCCTAAATGGAAGCTAACTCAGTTACTGAGACAGAAGAAGTAGAATTTAATGAAGAACCAAACGATCTTGAACCAATAAAGGAATCAGAAGTCTCTAAACCAAGAGATGAGTTGAATGCTGATGAGCCAGTTGAACCAAGTGTTGATCCTGATTTGACTGTTCCAATGCCCACTTCTTCAAGTACTGTAAAGAAATCAGAATTATCAATTATGATGGATATGATGAAATTTATGCATAACCAACAACAAGCTTACTGGAAATATGCAAAAGTTAGAGATCATTTTGTAAGAATACTTTTAAAAATATCTCTAACAGTCTTTTTCCAGAGTTCCTAAATTATATCTTCGAGTCATGGAAGGAAGATGAGAATGAAAGCGATGATGAAACATCAAAGGAGGAAGACGAGGAGGATAAGTCAAATAAATAAAAGGGGGAATTTCTTATCTTTAGCTTTTATTTCTTTTTAGGTATTTTTTTTTTATTTCTTAGTTAGAATTTTGCTTTCACATAATAAAATAGCAAGCATGAATAATATAAGCTCAATGCCTCTTCAGTAGAAAAAATAAATTTAAGTGGTAATGGGAGCGAACATGTTTAGGATTGGATTGTGGAGAAAGACATGGTACTTAAGCAGTCTTTATGACTCACCTCTCTTTTCTTGCAACCCACCTGGTGTTAAGTTTTCATTCATTATTTTGTTTTCGTAATGAGGACATTGTTTCTTTTTAAAGGGGGGTAAGGCATTTCGCATGAATTTTTAAAGTATGTTTCACTATTTTTACTTAAGTATGTTGAAATAAATGAATGTTCAGAAAAAAAATTGTTCATAAGTATGTTCAAATGCAATCATGGTTTTTGGTTTTATCTAAGTTATTCATATGTTATCTTGAGTGATAGAATGCTTGTAAGATCTTTAGTCTTATATAGTATTTTCCATGAAAAGTTGATTTCATTAGAAATAGACATGTATGAAGGTTTAAGTCTTTAGAATTGACTTAGTAACTTTCTTGAGGCGAAATCCTAGGAGATATAAGAGTCTAATATGATATAGGCACACTTCTTTTGGATCGTTTGAGGCTTTCAAGCTGACCTTATTAATTTAACCCTTGAAACATAATTTTTGAGCTTAATGGTCTATTTATTGCAAATTACCTATATCATAATTCGTATTATCATCTTTTTGATTTTATCCTATTCTTTTGCACCTATCTTAACTATTTTTTTCTTGGTGATCAAAGTTTGAAGAAAAATACAAAAGATGTACATGCTCTTCACATGTTTTAAAAAAACAAAGGTAAGTTTGTCAAGAGAATAAAAAAGCAAAGAAAAGTTTGCTCAAAGTCTAAAAAGTAAAGGTTGAGCATGAGCTCGAAAAAATTTTGGGGGTGTTCGAAAGACCCAATTTTATTAAGGTTGTAACATAGAAAGATCCAAGACAAGTTAGGGTTAAGATAATTGAACCTAAAAATTCACTTCTCTTTATCCCTTCCTTTAGCCTAGCCTCATTACAACCTAATAAAAGACGTAAAGATTTGATGATTATACCGACTACATTAGTGGAGAGGAATTGCTAAGTTCAACATATGAAGACCACTAATTAAACCTTATGACTGCTATGTTTAGTTGATAAGGAAAGCATATTGGTTGGTGAATGTTATGTATGAATTTGAAAATGCATGCAAACTATGATTCATGTTGATATTATGATTACTTAGTATAAAATTTGTAAATAATATTTGCATTTGAGCTACTTTTAAATAAAAAAAAGTATTTCTGAGCATGATTTCATTGATGCATGATTATGTGTGAAGATTGATGTTGCATTATATATTTTTTTTAAATGGCATTAGCAAAAGTTGTGTTGTGCATGAACATTACTCGGGACGAGCAATGGTTTAAGTTTGGGGGTGTTTAAACTCAAAATTATATAGGGTTTTTGTAACAGCCCATTTTCAGTGAAATCAGAATAGTGGTTTCAGGACAACAAATCTAACGTCAAAATATTTATTTTATTAGTATCTTATTGTCCATATCATGATAGTAGTACTGTATAAAAATTTCGTTAAGAAATTTTACCGTTTACATGCTAAATTTGTTAAAAAGGACTAAATCGCGTAAAGTGCAAGAGTTGAGTTCTAGTAACTAAAGGTATTTAATAGCTATAGAACCTTAAATTATGAGTCCTTACATGGTAATTAGACCACAAATGTTGTTAATGGATGTGCATGGCTTGGTATAAGTTCAATTTTTAATGTTTTTAAAGGGTATATTAGTAAATAGGTAAATAAAGGTTAAAAATTAAAGAAAACAAATTTTTCTTCATGCATTCATATTCTCCATCGATTTTATAAGGCAAAAACACCATTTTTTGAACTTTGGCATTCGGCTATTCAAGTGCTTGCATTGTAAGTGATTTTTTTCTCGTTTTTAATGATTTCTATATTTTTGGGATATTTGTTGCTTAGTCTAGCTAGCCTGGGGACTAATTTGTGAAACTGTTGAACTATTAGGGTTTGTCCATTAATGTATGTGTATGAGTTTTGATGATTTTAGTGATTTTTGATAAAATTGTCAAATAATGATTAAATTGAAAACTAGAAAAATATACATGGTGAAATTGTTAAATAAATGAAATATAAGGCTTGCTATTGACCTATTTGATATTTGGCTATGATGGGTTGAGGATGAATTCAATATGAGCTAGGAACTAAATTGAAATGAAATCAAAAGTATAGGGGCTAAAATGTAAATTTGGGTTAAATTCAATAAAATACATATTGAATTGAGCTAAATTTATTCATTTAGATCAAGAAAAACCTCGTACGGCTTTAGATCGGGGCAAAGATAAAGTTTCAGATTAGTCGCCTTCGTATCTATGTTTACTCGTCGATGTAAGTTCGTGTAATTATATTGTTTTTATATGTTTTCAATTGAATTATACATGTGTTGCTAAATGCCATATATATACCGATCGCATATCCAACGATGTATGAAAATTATCGAGCCTCGTTTGAACCTTAGGAATTTGTAGGATACAAATGACATGTCATTATAGTTTACATGATTCGGGTGCTGGTCTTGAACGTCCTACCGATGGCTGAGGTTTGGCATGTGTTGCGGATACTCCACAGCTTGTGTGAGCAGCATCGTGTAGCTACGTTCCGACCCACAACTCGTGTAAGCATTCTGATTCACAGCTCGTGTGAGCATACATGTACAAGAATTGACGAATTATAGTTATATGATTTAGCATACTATGTGTGAGCTATCCTGGGTATCCAACGGTATCCTAAATTGTTTAATAGGCATTATTCGGAAAGGAAATGGTAAGAGTTCGATATGAACTAAGACTTGGACACATGTGAATTTTATTGAAATGGTGGTATGTGGTATATCGAAAATTGAAATGGATGATATATGCATATGGTACATGAGTAAATGTTGTGCTCATCCATGATTATATTGCCTATGTTATATGATTAAATGGCTAACATGTTTGGAGTACATGCTTAGGCTTTGGTCAAGTTATGGTTGGATTATAACATGTTTACCTCACTTATTATGTGTTGAAATGGTAAGTTGTGTTGTACATTACACGAACTTACTAAGCATTTCTGCTTACTCTGTGTTATTTTCCATGTTTTATAGTGAATCGGAAACTCATTCGGGTTGAAAGCTTGGCGAAGTTATATCACACTATCCATCGGCTATATCGGTACTTTTGGTGCTTTAAGTTTTGCTTATAATGGCATGTATAGGTATTTTGTTTGTTGAAGTAGCAATTTCATTTGGCTTGTGTTTATGGTATTTTGGGAAATGACATGAATTGAAATGTTTATAATTGTTGTTCGTTTTGAAATGAAAATTTTGGTAATGCTTCAAAACTCTATTCGGGCGACTGATACGAGTTAGGGGTGTTATATTTATTGGTATCAAAGCTACGGTTTAGTTGATTCTCAGACTAAATGTAGCGTATATGAGTCTAGCTATACATGCCATTATATAACCTGTGATAGTGTGATATCTCCTGACCGTTTTAAAATATGTTTTCTTATAGCAATGACATCTAACCAAGATGACTCCGATGAACTTGAGAGTAATGCTCAAGCCTCTGTTCACGAAGTAGCGTAGAGTAGTACAAGGCCCGTATCTGAGGGCCGGGGAGGAGAGGCTAAAGAAGCCTTCTTCAAGATGATGAGCAAATTGTTTACCGAGTTCGTATAGACGAACCCTGCTGCTCAACAACCTCCACCCCTTATGTTATTCCTGAAGGTTTCGAACCTATACGAGTTAATAAGCCTTTTGTTGATAAGATTCGTAAGTATGAAGCTGAAGAATTTAAAGCTACTGCTGAAGATGATCCGGAGAGAGCATAATTCTTGTTAGAGAATACAATTAGGGTTTTCGTTGAACTATCTTATTCACCGGTCGAATGTGCTAAGTGTGCAGTATCTTTGTTGAAAGACTCAGCTTACCAGTGGTGGAACACATTGATTTCGATAGTTTCGAGAGAATAGATAACTTGGGAATTCTTCCAAACTGAGTTCCGGAAGAAATACATTAGTCAGAGATTTCTGGATCAGAAACGTAAAGAATTTCTTGAGCTCAAAAAGGGCCATATGTTTGTGTCAAACTATGAGCGAGAGTTTGTCAGATTGAGTAAATATGCCCTGGAATGCATTCCAACCGAAACTGCCATGTGTAAAAGATTCGAGAAAGGATCAAATGAAGATATAAAGCATCTAGTCAGAATTCTTGAGCTGAAAAAATTTGTTGTCTTGGTTGACCGAGCACATAAAGTCGAGGAGCTTAGTAAAGAGAAAAGACATGCTGATATTAAAGCTAAAGACTCGAGAAAGAGATCGACTGGGAAATCATATCAATCATCATCGAAGAAACCAACAGAACATCACAACCGTTTTTCAGCTTTAGTGGGGTATTCCAATAGTGACAGAGGTAACCGGCTTTTGAGTCTAAAACTTCAGGCTACATCTGTAACGAGTATGGGTAGTGTCAGAGATATCAGACCCGAGTGCAAGCACTGTAAAAGGCCATATTACGATGAATGTAGATTGAAGAACGAATCATGTTTTAGGTGTGGTTCCTTCGAACACTATCCTAGAGATTGCTCAGAGAAGTTTGAGAAAGAAAAATTTTAGACTATGAAACCGAGCAACACTGCTGTGAGAGGTAGACCACCTTGTAATCCCGAAATGTGAGTGGTAGCCGTGGTGTAACAAAAGACTCTACTGCAAGATCTAAGGCATGGGCAGCAGCTAGGGCTTACGCTATTCGTGTACGAGAGGAAGCTTCTGCACCAGATTTTATTACTGGTACTTTCTCTATTTTTGATACTGATGCTACTACTTTGATTGATCCGAGATCAACCCATTCGTATGTATGCACGAATTTAGTAACTAGTAAGAAATTACCTATTGATTAAACTGAATTCGTGGTTAAAGTGTCAAACCCCCTAGGTTAGTATGTGTTAGTTGATAAAGTTTGCAAGAACTGTCTTTTGATGACTCGGGGTCACAGTTTTCTAACTGATTTGATTCTATTGTTGTTTGATGAGTTTGATGTGATTTTGGGTGAGACACTTATTGTATTAGAACAGTGAATTGTAGACGAAAAATTATTGTATTGAAATGTCAGAACGGTGAGACACTCCGAATTGAATCAGACAGTTTGAGTGGGTTGCCTATTGTTATTTCAGCTATGTCAGCATAGAAATATGTGAGAAAAAGTTGCGATGCTTATCTTGCATATGTATTGGATTCTAAAGTATCTGAGTCGAAGCTTGAATTAGTGCCAGTGGTTTATGAATATCCTAATGTATTTCCAGAGGAGTTACCGAATCACTGACACTTAGAGAGGTTGAGTTTGCTATTGAATTAGTACCGGGGACATCACCGATATCAATAGCACCGTACAGAATGGCTCCTACTGAGTTGAAAGAGTTGAAAACACAGTTGTAAGACTTGGCAGATAGGGGTTTTGCTCGACCTAGTTTCTCACCTTGGGGTGCACCTATTCTGTTCGTTAAGAAAAAGGAATGATCAATGATATTTTGTGTTGACAATCGTCAGCTCAACAAGGTTACAATCAAGAATAGGTATCCACTGCAGCAAATTGACTATCTTTTTGATCAGTTGAAAAGTGCAACAATATTCTCGAAAATTGATCTTCGTTCTAGCTACTATCAGCTACGAGTTAAAGATTTGGATGTGCCTAAAACTACGTTCAGAACTAGTTTAAAACATTATGACTTTCTTGTGATGCCGTTTGGTTTAACTAATGCACCTACAGTATTTATGGATTTCATGAATAGAATCTTTAGACCGTATTTAGACAGGTTCGTGGTAGTTTCTGTTGATGATATTCTGATTTATTCACTAGATGAGACGGAGAATGCCAAGCATTTGAGAAATTTGTTGAAAACCCTGCGTGAAAAATAACTATTTGCCAAATTTAGCAAATGTGAGTTTTGGCTCCGAGAAGTAGGTTTTTTGGGACATACTGTATCAGCCAAAGGCATCAGAGTTGATCTGAGTAAAATTTCAGCAGTTGTTGACTGGAAACCATCGAGAAACGTATCCGTAGTTAGATGTTTTCTAGGATTAGCTAGTTATTACAGAAGATTCGTCAAAGGATTCTTGATGATAGCTACACCGATGACACGACTATCATAGAAAAATGTGAAATTTGAATGGTCCAAAAAGTGTCAGCAAATTTTTAATCAATTGAAAGTACTGTAAACTGAGGCACTAGTATTAGTACAACCTGAACCGGGTAAAGAATTTGCGATTTTTAGCAATGCATCTTTGAATGGTTTAGGCTGTGTTTTGATGTAGGAAGGTAAAGTAATAGCTTATGCTTCTAGACAGTTAAAGTCGCACAAAAAGAATTATCTGACACATGACTTAGAGTTGGCAACTATTGTGTTTGCGTTGAAAATTTGGCGACACCATTTGTACGACGAAAAATGTCATATCTTTACTAATCATAAGAGTTTGAAGTATTTAATGACGTAGAAAGATTTGAATTTGAGATAGTGCAGATGGCTCGAACTATTGAAAGATTATGATTTGATCATTGATTATCATCCGGGTAAAGCGGATGTAGTTGTTGATGCTCTAAGTAGAAAGTCTTTATTTTCTTTGCGAGTAATGAATACATGACTGACATTATTTGATGATGGTTCAATCTTAGCTGAGTTGAAAGCTAGACTGATGTTTTTACAGTAGATCTGCGAAGCTCAGAAGTGTGATGACGAGTTGCTAGCTAAACGGGCACAGAGTGAGCCGACTTCTGATTCAGAATTTCAGATAGGACCCAATGATTGCTTATTATTTAGAGGTAAAATTTTTGTATCGAAGAATCCAGAGCTCATTTGAAGAATCTTGCACGAAGCTCATAATGGTAGCTTGTCTATTCATCTGGGAAGTAATAAGATGTATGGTGATTTGAAACAGATGTATTGGTGGCCGAGAATGAAATGCAAGATTTTTGACTTTGTATTGAGATGTTTAGAATGTCAGCAAGTTAAAGTTGAACATCAGTTACCTTCTGGATTATTGCAGCCAGTGATGATACCGGAGTGGAAATGGGATCGAGTTAATATGGACTTCATATCGGGTTTACCCTATCTTCGAAAAAGAAAGATGGAATTTGGGTTGTTGTTGATTGTCTGACGAAGTCGGCACATTTTATTCTAGTACGTACAGATTTCTCCCTTGAGAGATTAGCTGAGTTATTATACATTTCTCAAATTTTCAGATTGCACGGGGTGCCAGTTTCTATCATTTCGAAAAGAGATCTGCGGTTTATATCATGATTCTGGAAAAAGCTACAAGAAGCTCTAAGTACGTGGTTGCATTTCATTCTCAGACCGATGGTCAATTCGCGCAAGTAATTTAGATACTCGAGGATATGCTTCGTTGTTGTGTATTAGAGTTCGAAGGTAATTGGAAGAAATATTTACCGTTAGTTGAATTCGCGTATAATAACAATTTTTAGCTGAGCATAAAGATGGCACCGTATGAAGCTTTTTATGGTCGTAAATGTCGAACTTCGTTATATTGGACTGAACTCAGTTGGAAAAAGATTCACGAGGTCGATTTAATTCATGAGACTAAAGAAAAGTAAAAGTGATTCGGGATAGTTTGAAAGCAGCTTCGATCGACAGAAATCATATGCATATCTTAAAAGTAAAGACATTGAATTTCAAGTCGGTGATAAAGTATTTTTGAAAGTATTGCCCTAGAATAAAGTTCTTCAGTTCGGTCGCAAAGGAAAGTTAAGTCCGCGATTTATCAGGCCGTATGAGATTATTGAAAGAATCGGACCTGTAGCGTATTAATTAGCTTTGCTATTAGAATTAGAAAAGATCCATATTGTCTTTCACTTATCTATGTTTTGACGATATCGATCTGACCTTTCACATCTTATCTCTCCATCAGATATCGAGATTCAGTCTGATATGTCGTACAGTGAGGAACCAATCAGAATTCTGGCTCGAGAGATTAAAGAATTGACAAATAAGAGCATAGCTTTAGTAAAGGTTCTTTGGCAACAACTCAGGATAGAGGAAGCCACATGGGAACCTAAAGAAACTATGAGGAAACAATATTTAAACCTCTTTTCTGGTAAGATTTTCGGGGATGAAAATTCCTTTAGGGGGGAGAGTTATAAGAACCCTTTTTTCAGTAAAATCGAAACAATGGTTTTGGGACCACAAATTCGACATCAAAATATTTATTTTATTATTATTTTATTTTCCACAGCATGATAGTAGCACTGTATAAAAATTTTGTTAAGAAATTTTACCGTTTACATTCTTAATTTGAAAAAAAAGGACTAAATCGCATAAAATGCAAAAGTTGAGTTCTAGTAACTAAACATATTTAATAACTACAGATCCTTAAATTATGAGTCCTTACATGGTAATTAGATCATAAATGGTGTTAGTGAATGTACATGGCATGGTATAAGTGAATTTTTTAATGTTTTTAAAAGGTATATTAGTAAATAGGTAAATAAAGGTTAAAAATTAAAGAAAACAAAATTTTCTTCATGCATTCATCTTCTCCACTGATTTTATTAGGTGAGAACACCAATTTTTTGAGCTTTGGCATTCGGCTATTCAAGTGCTTGCATTGTAAGTTATTTTTGTCCTATATTTAATGATTTCTATGTTTTTGGGATCGTTGTTGCTTAGTCTAGCTAGCCTGCAGACTAATTTGTGAAAATATTAAACTATTAGGTTTTTTTCCATTAATGAATGTGTATGAGTTTTGATGATTTTTGGAAGAAAATGATTAGTTGTTGTTAGATAAATAACTTTTCTTAAGTGATTTTTGATAAAATTGTCAAATAGTGATTAAATTGAAAATATAAAAATATACATGGTGAAATTGTGAAATAAATGAAACATAGGGTTTGATGGGGACCTATTTGATATTTAGCTATGGTGGGTTAAGGATGAATTGCATGACTTTCCATTTTTATGAGCTAGGGACTAAATTGAAAAGAAATCAAAAGTATAGGGTTAAAATTGTAATTTTGCTAAAATGTAAATTTGGGTTAAATTGAATAAAATACATATTGAATTGAGCTAAATTTATCCATTTACATCAAGACAAACCTCGTACGACTTTAGATCAGGACAAAGATAAAGTTTCAGATTAGTCGTCTCCGTATCTATGTTTACACGTTGAGGTAAGTTCGTGTAATTATGTTGTATTTATATGTTTTCAATTGAATTATACATTTGTTTTGAAATGTCATATATATATACCGATCACATATCCAACAACGTACGACACTTACCGAGCCCCGTTTGAACCTTAGGAATTCGTAGAATACAAATGACATGTCATTAGGATTTACATGATGCAGGTGCTGGTCTTGAACGTTCTATCGATGGCTGAGGTCTGACATTTGTTACGGATACTCCACAGCTCGTGTGAGCAGCATCATGTAGCTACGTTCTGAGCATGGCTCATGTGAGTATTCTGATTCACAGCTCGTGTGAGCATACATGTACAAGAATTGACGGATTATAGTTATATGATTTAGCACAC
>CM025151.1:20398589-20418060 GCA_013467495.1 Gossypium gossypioides
AGAAAATTTATTTAGCGCAAATTTGTGAAAATTAAAAGAATTGGGCTAATGACTTCAATTTGTATATTCTCTGGCCCAAAAAGAAACCTATAACAAGATAAAATAAACAGTTAAATAAATTTATTAGGTAATAAATAAGAAAAAGTAAAAATAAAATAAACAAAGAAAATTTTTGCAAGAGAACAATATTAAATATTTCGAAGAGAAATAATATTTTTGTCGCGCATTACAGGAGCTTTAAAATAATGTTTCAGGCGTTCACATTTGACTTTGAAAATGGATCCTGTTTTTCCATCCAACAACTCCATAAGGGTATATACGCCCGACTTCGAATGGTCCAAACCATCTCGACTTTAATTTCCTAGGAAATAATTTAAGTCTGGAATTGAAGAGCAAGACCTATTGTCCAGGTTAGTTACCATGGAAAAATTTTCTTGTCGTGCCATTGCTTTTTCTTTTCCTTGTACAGCCTAGCATTCTCATAAGTTTGAGCTCGACTAGCAAATGACATGGTTTACTATAGACAAGCTTGAAATGTGACGTTTCCAACGGTGTCTTGAAAGTTGTGCGTTAAGCCCAAAAGGCTTCATCCAACCTTGCTGACCAATCCTTGCGATTGGGATTGACAACTTTCTACAGAATTTGCTTGATTTCTCAATTGGAAATTTCAGCTTGTCCATTTCTCTGTAGGTGGTACACAGTGGCAATTTTATGTTTAACCTCATATCTATTTAGAGTGTTGGCAACAAATCTACAGTCAAAATGTGAACCCTCACCACTAATTAATGCACGAGAGGTACCAAACATGGTAAAAATATTTATATGCAGTAATTTCAGAACTAATTTGGCATCTTTTGCAGGTAAAGCCATAGTTTCAACCCATTTGTAGACATAATCCACAGTGATAAGAATGTAGATATTTCCCTAGGATGGTGGAAATGGAACCATGAAATCAATTCCTTATACATCAAATAATTGCACCTCTAAAATGTTTTGCAGTAGCATTTCGTGTCTCCTTGATAAGTTACCAGTTCTTTGACAGCGATCACAGCTTTGATAGAACGCATAAGCATATTTAAACATGGTTGGCCAATAGAAACCAGATTGGAGAACCTTTGCAGTAGTTCGCATGCTTCCAAAATATCCGCCATAAGGTGCATACTGACAGTGATGCAAGATACTTTGAATTTCATCATCCAAAATACATCTCTGAGTTACTTGATCTGCACACTGCTTGAATAGAAATGGCTCGTCCCAATAATATTGCTTAACATCTTATCCTTGATGATTGAGTTCAGGTGGTAGCAACCCACAGACTAGAAAGTTAACAATATTAGCATACCATGGCAATGCCATAGCCAACAATAATTGCTCATCAAGGAATTCTTCTTTCATCATCTGACTATCACCAGAATTATTCCCTACTTCCAGTCGTGACAAGTGATCAGCCACTTGATTTTCAGTGCCTTTCCTATCTTTGATCTCCAAATCAAATTTTTGCAACAATATCCATCTAATGAGTCTGGGCTTGGCCTCTTTTTTGTCACCAAGTATTTAATGGCTGAATGGCCTGTATAAACTGTGACTTTGGTGCCCACTAAATAAGCTCTAAATTTTTCAAAGGCAAATACCACCGCTAATGATTCTTTCTCCGTGGTGGTATAATTAAGCTATGAATCTGTCAACGTACAACTGGCATAATATATAGCATGAAACATCTTGGCTTTTTTTTACCCCAGAACTATCCTACAGCAAAGTCACTTGCATCACACATCAGCTTAAACGATAAAGTTTAGTCTGGTGTAGTGACTATAGGTGCTGTAATAATTGCTCATTCAACTCTTCGAACGCTTTTGAGCATAACTCATCAAAATGAAATGGCTTTTTTTGTTCCGACAATTGACATAGAGGTTTGGATATCCTAGAAAATTCCTTGATAGAGTGACGATAAAATCCAGCATGACTAAGGAAGTTTCTGATTCCTTTCACTAAAGTGGGTGGTGGCAAATTTTCAAAGACTTCTATTTTTTCTTTATTGACAACAATTCCTTGCTGTGAAATCTTGTGGCCCAAAACAATGCCTTCACAAACCATGAAGTGACATTTTTCCCAATTCAGCATAAGATTTGTTTCTTGACATCAACAAAGTACTAACTACAATTTTTTCAAATAGTCTTCAAAGGTGTCACCAAACACTGAGAAATCATCCATGAATACTTCAGGGAAGTTCTCCACCATGTCAAAAAATATTGCCATCATGCAACACTAGAATGTTGTAGGGTCATTACATAACCCAAATGGCATTCTTCTGAAAGAAAATGTTCCATAAGGACAGTGAATATAGCCCTTTCTTGATCAGTAAGAGATATGGCAATTTGGTTGTACACTGAGTAGTCATCTAAAAAATAGTAGAAGGCTTTCCCTGTTAGTTTGTCCCATATCTGATCTATAACAGGCAGAGGGAAATGGTCCCTCTTCGTTACTTTGTTGAGCTTTCAATAATACATAAAAACTCTCCAACCTGTGGGAATGAGTTCGTTGTTATCATTGCTGACTACGGTGACCCCTCCTTAGGTACACACTGAACAGGGCTCACCCAAGAGCTATCAGAAATTGGGTATATAATTCAAGCATCCACCATTTGATAATCTCATTTTTAACTACTTCCCTCATGACAGGATTTAGTATCCTTTTCTGTTCAATAGATTTGCCATGGTAATCTTCAAGTATTCTTTTATGCATGAAAATTGTTGGGCTAATTCCTTTGATATCCGTAATTGACCATCGTAAAGCTTTCTTGGATATTTTTACGACTTCCAGTAATTGAATCTCCTAATCTTTTGTAAGCCTAGTAGAGATAACTACAGGCAGTGTATCATTATCTCCCAAATAAGTGTACTTCAAATGCACTGGTAATGGCTTCAAATCTAGCATAGGTGGATCTTCTATTGACGATCAATGAGGTTTGAAAGATCGATATGATAAGTCTCATTATTTAAAGCTCCTCCTAAATCCATTTCCAAATTGTTGAATTTCCATCAGTTATCCAGATTCTTCAGTCAATTTTGTTTCATTTAATTCAATAGAGTCTGCATCAGAATTGTTGTACATATGTCCTACAAATTCTTCCTGAACAATGTCAACAAATTCAATACCATGGCATTCTTCATCTGAGTCTGCACACTTTAAAGCATCAAACACGTTAAATGTCAACTGTTGATCATTAATTCTCATGGTTAATTCACCTTTCTGTACATAAATCAATGTTCTACCAGTTGCTAAGAAAGGTCGTCCAAGTATTACGAGTACCTCTTTATCTGCTTCACATTCCAGAATAATAAAACCTGCTAGAAAAATGAACTTGTCAACTCTTACTAGTACATCTTCAATTTTACCTTCTACATGGATGTATCATCTATCAGCTAGTTGTAGTGTGACTGTAGTACGTCTTGCCTCTCTTATCTCGAGTTTCCTGAAAACATACATAGGCATTAGATAGATACTTGCACCTAAATCACATAATGCTTTCCCTACATAATGGTTTCTGATCGAGCAAGGTTTAGTGAAACTCCCTGGATCTTTTAATTTCAGTGGCAATTTGTTCTTCAGCATTGTTGTGTTCAGTAAGTGCAATAGTTTTGAACTCCCCTAACTTTCTCTTCTTGGATAGGATATCTTTCATGAATTTCACATAGTTAAGAATTTGTTCTAATGCTTCCACCAAAAGGTATATTGATGTGTAATTGCTTCAAGACCTCTAGAAATTTCTTGAATTTCACATCTTGCTTTGACTTTTGGAAACGCTGGGGAAAAGGTGGCGGTGGCCTTCCTTCCATTTATTGGGGTTGCTTTTCCATGACATTTGTATTGGCTTTACAAGATGAATTTGCTTCTATATCCTTCTGTTTACTCGTATCTTTTGTAGTTTGTTCCACCACTGATTCAAAAGTTGTAGTTTCGGGAACATCTAAACTTTCCTCCTCAGTAAAGGGATCATTCACAACTCCTGGCAACTAAGTGCCACTTCGGAGAGTTATGGCCTTACATTGTTCCTTTCCTTGAGATCGAGAACTTTCTGTGTCACTAGGCAATGCCCTTGTTGTCTAGAACTTAATGCAGTGGCAATTTGTCCCACTTGATTCTCCGGAGCTCTTAAGGAAGCTGACTAGCTGTGAATAATCGCATCATTCTTAGCCATATACTCCTTTAATAGAGCTTCCATAGTTAATGTTGAAGATGACGAACTTTTATGCACATTTTGCTACGGCGTTGGTTGGCTGTATCCAGGTGGTACACCAGCCACATTCTGTCGAGTAACATTGCTGGCATTTCCCATTCCTTGATTACTCCAGCTGAAATTTGGATGTTGTTTCCACCCCAGATTGTATATATTGGAGTAGGGATTGTTGTTACTATGATTAAAATTCCCCATGTAATACGTAAAGGCTGGATTGGATGGGCATTCATTAAAAACATGATCTTCTCCACAGTATACGCATGCTAGTTTTGCAACCTTCATCTCCTACACTGTAAAGGGTTTTTTCAGAGTTTTAATCATATTTGTTAAAGATGATACCTTAGCTCTTAAAGATGTAATTGCATCAAGTTCCATTGCTCTAGCAACTCTTCTACCAGTACCAACTCTGGTAGTGGGGTACTAATAGTAATTGTTTGCTATTCTTTCTAAAATTTCGTATGCTTCATTGTAGGATTTGTCAAGCAACGTCCCATTAGTAGATGCATCCACTACCATTCGCGTATGAGCATTTAATCCATTGTAGAACATTTTCATCTGTGCCCAATGCTGAAAACCATGCATTGGGCATTTTTTAATTAGTTCCTTGAAACGCTTCCATGCTTCATATAATGTTTCATCTTCCGATTGCCTAAACAATGTAATGTCATTTCTAAGCTTGGCATTCATGTTGGGAGGATTGTACCTAAGTAGAAATCTCTGACACAGTTCATTCCAAGATGCCATTGTACCTGATGCTAATGTATTCAACCATGATCTGGCACGATCTCGCAATGAATAAGGGAACAATTTTAATCTAAGGGCATCTTCAAGGGCACTCTGTTGTCTCAAGTGCAATCTTAGATATTCAGCAGGTAAACCACTAAACTGCCCTACTGTTTATAGCATCTGAAACATTATTTGTTCAAAGTGTTGAGCTTGAATGTCGCCTAACAATTCCTAGATTTAGATCATCCAAAATAGGCACTACATGTTCTCTGATGGTTCTGTCTCTGTCATCTATGATTCGAGGAATATTAGCACTCCTTTCATTCAAAGTACTTGATCTTTTCTGTTTGGATAATTTCTAATTCTCTCCATTTCTTTTAACTCTTTTCTTCTTCGCCTTAATGTCCTTTCAATTTCAAGATCAAAACAGTGTCTTGTATCCTCTTTAGTACTTCTCCTCATGCACTGATACAAACCTTAAAAATAAAATAAAATACTAATTAACTACTCTAACAAAAATAACAAGAATAACAAAAAAATCAACTTTTCACCAATTATGCCGATCCCCAACAACGGCGCCAAAAACTTGTTGCATGTAAATAACTAATGCAATTGGGCAAGTGTACACGTCATTCAAGTAATAAAGTGATAAGTAAGTATCGTCTCCATAGGGATTGGAAATTGGTAGAAAAATTGAGTAAGTTATTGTAATCCTATTGACTATACTGAATAGCAAGAAATATTCTCAAGTTGAATAAGATGTTTATATAATGAATTAATGAAATCAAATGCTAAAAACAAAGAATTTATATGACAAATAAAATGTTGTGGCAAATTACAAAGAAAAGCAAGAGTAATTTTATTGTTGAATGAATAGGGCCAGAATTATTCAGGTGAAATGTTCATATCAAAATAATGCCATGGAAAAATATTGTCTAATCAACTGCTCAGAGAGTCACTATTGTAACCTGCCTATTTCGATAGCTAGATCTTAAGCTAGAAATCTAAGTTACTGTATGTCTATAGAACTCTAGGTTAATAACTACAATGAACATTCTTCTCTATACAACTCGCAACATCTATGTCTAGAGTGCTATGAATATTCTGTCAAGTATTCACTTGCATCAAACGATTCAAGATCCAATATATTTAACCTTCTCAAAAATAAAAAATACATCTAAGAACACAACACACAATCAACTATGTCTAGAGCTTGCATGCATGTATTTAAAATAAGCATAAATCAAATGAAACAGTGACATAGACAATCTCTAATCACAGGCATTAAAGATGATAAAACATTCACCCAAATAACTCCAACCCAGAAATGATATAGCTCATGGGTGGAAAAGTTAACATCAAAATAAAATCATTCATCACCATTCTCAAGTAAGCTCAAATCATAGAAATCAGAAAAATAAAGGCAAAAATACAGGAATTCTTGCCACACTTCAACTTCTCTTTGATCTTCAGATTGTACGTGCATCCAGAATAGTTGTCAATCCTTCTTCTTTACGCATGTATTCTGCTCTCTTAAGCTGTTACCCTTTCTTTCTTTCGAATTTTTCAATAGAGAGAAAAACTACTGTTAGCAGTCTTTCTTTTCACACCAATTTCTCATCGTTTTCTTTCTTCTTCTCTATCCTTCTTTTATTAGGTTGATCCATCCCTCTCTCTTTTTTAGGGTGGTTTTTCTGGTACACGTCTAGCTGGCTTAGAGTGTCATGGATAGAGTGTTGATTCATCTCCCTAGAATTGCCATGGCAATTGTGTTGACAATTAATATCACAATTTGCCATGACAATGTTTCACTTCCTTTATTTTCCTTCTACATCCTATTCATCCTCTTCTTCTACCTACACTTTTCTCCAACCACAACCACAACTTTTCCTTCCCCAAGTAATAAAAGTAATAAATGATGACCATTATAGCGCAATCCAAGCTTTGTTATGCAATGTACCAAAATTATCCTAAAAATGCAGATGTATTTACTTAATTACAAATAATTAATTCTACCTAGAGGCCTAAAATATAACTTTTTTCAAGAGTTATCAATACCATGGAATTTATCCTTCCTCTTTTCCTGTTCGAAGCTGGTTTCCACCTGCCTCTACACCCTTTTTTTTGCTCAGTTCCCAACGAATATTGCATTACACTAGAGCAACTCTCTGCCTTATCCCGGTGAACACTAGTGGCCTTCTTCATAAACTGTTGTATGCACCGCGAGCTGCCAATGCTTGGCGTATTCTAAAAGATTGACCAGTTGAAGGTGAAAAGACAAGGTACCTCGATTGGAAAAGCCCATTTTGGTACACACCAATGTTTTGAGCCCATAATTCAAAATTGGACCTCGAACCTATATCATAGAAAGGACAAGTTTGTAAAGGTCATCAATAAGCTCGAAACTGGCTTCGACTTTCCCACCTATTGGTCCCTACCCCGAGAGGACATCTACTTACAAATTCAACTTGTTGAATCAAGGGTTGCCTGGAAATAGTTCAAACAATTAAGGGTGGGGTATGTTCTAAATTGAGGGAAATCATTACTATTAGACATGTCTTCTAATACTGTCTGCAAGGACTAAGTCCCAATGGTCGCCAAGCTAATAAACTTCTATTATGGGTGGATTCTTGGAACGTCCCTTCTGCTGAAGCGGTTTGGCCCTATAACTCTAATGGGGATCTGACACGAATTCTAGTGGGGAGGATAATAGCCAATAATGACTATCAGTACCCTACCACAAGAGTTGGAACGTAAAAGAGAGCTACTGGTACCATAGAGCTCGATGCAATTACTTTGTGGATAGCCCAAGTATCTTCTTTAGCTAATATGATCAAAATAATGAAGAAGCCCATTGCAACTCAGGAAATGAACTCAGCCAAACTGTCATGTGTTTGATAATGCCCATCAAACCCAACGTCAGTGTACTACATGGGTAATTTTAATTGGAATAATAACCCCTATTCCAACACCTACAATTCAGGGTAGAAGAAGCATCCAAATTTTAGTTTGAGTAATCAAAGTGCGAGAAATTTTTAACAATGTCACAAAATAGAATGCCAACAATGCAACGCCCTGTTATAATGATCCTATGCCAAGGCAAAATGTTCAACAAGGTCAAGTGTCATCTTTTAATTCTGCTGAATCTTTGTTGAAGAAGTATATGGCCAAAAATGATGCTGTGACTTAGATTCAAACTACGTCTCTTCGAGCTCTTGAAAATCAAGTGGGGCAAATAGAAAATGCTCTAAATTTAAGGCCACAAGGAGCATTGCCAAGTGATACTGAAAATTCGAGAACCTAAGGAAATGAGCAGTGCAAGGCCATAACTTTTAGAAGTAGAACTCAGTTGGTTGAAGTTGTTTAAGATGCCACGATAAAGGAAGACAAATCCAGCCACAATCAGGAAAAGATCTCAGAACATATTGAACGACTGACAACACCTGAAAAGGGTACACATAGAAATGTTGTGATAGAATGAGATCATGTTACCAACAAAAATGCCATAGCAAAACCATATCAACAACTTGAAGGACGACCACCTCTACCTTTTCCTCAGCGATTGTATAATTATGAATAAGATGTTCAGTTCAAAATATTTTTAGAGGTCTTGAAGTAACTCCATATCAACATACCACTAGTAGAAGCTTCGGAGCAAATGCCCAATTACGTGAAATTTATAAAGGATATACTATCAAAGAAGCGCAGATTGGGAGAATTTGAAACTATTGCTCTCAATGAAGGGTGCACAGCAACGTTGATTAATAAACTACCTCCTAACCCCTGTTCAATTGGAAATTATTAAATTGGTAAGGTGTTATGTGATTTAGGAGCGAGTATAATCTAATGCCTATGTCTATTTTCAAGAAGCTAGGGATTGGGAAAGCAAGACCTTCTACGGTGACTTTGCAATTAGCTGATCCATCCTACGCCCATCAGAAAGGTAGAATTGAAGACATACTAATAAGTGTAGATAAATTTATCTTTCCTGTTGATTTCCTTATTTTAGAATGTAAACCTGAAAAAGATGTACAAATTATCCTTAAAAGGCTTTTTCTTGCTACAGGTACAACTTTAATCGATGTGTAGAAAGGTAAACTAACCATGAGGATGAATGATCAGCAGATCATATTCAATGTATTTAATGCCTTGAAATGTGCTTATGAGCATGAAAAGTACTGAGCTATTGACTTGATAGAAACAACAGTGGAGGAAGAATTCACAAGATTTTGTCACAGCAATTCTGATAGTGATAAAGATTCATTTGAGCGGAGACCCTTGTGCACTTTGCTGGAGCAAAATAAACTTTTCAATTTTGATGAACAATGCTTGGTAGCTCATGTATATCCACATGGAGCTATTGATGTCAAAGACAGGAAAACAGGGGACACATTTAAAGTTAATGGGCAATGCTTGAAACACTACTAGGGTGCTCATATAGAGCGAGACAAATAGCCCATTAATCTTCAAGATGTTTAAACATCTTGAAAATTATTTTTATTTTATTTCATTTTGTTGATTTAAATTTCTCTTAGTTATTTCATTTCCTTTGTTTAATAAACTACAGAAGGGGATGGGGTCAGTGACGTCGAGTCAGTTGAGACGAATCCTGCCAATAAAGAGAATGCACTCAAAGCACCGGAGGAAGAACTAGAGAAAACAGAGTTTGTTAGCATTGAGACTGACCGTGAGGACAAAAAGGAAGTAGAAGTACAAGGTTGCTTCTCATAAATCAACCCGTCGGACAGAATGAAGTATCTACAATATAGTCCAAGCAAGGAAAGTTTTCTTTTTCTTTCATACATATTGCATTACATATATTTTGCTATGACATTGCCTATACATAGATAGTTTGCATATATCTATTTATGCATTGAGGACAATGCATCCCTTAGGTTTAGGGGTGTATTGTGCATTTAAGTTGCATTATGTATCTAGTATGTATGTTCATCCTATTATAGTAAAGTTGTTTGCCAATGCCATGTGATTATTAAGTACTATTTTGTCTATAAGAAGTTCAATCTTTACTCATGATGTTCAATGATAAGCTTATATTCTTTAGTATACCTAAAATATGTAACAATGGATGAGGCAAGTTTAGCTTAGGTTAGATTGCGTGAAAATTATTTCTTAAAAATGAGATGTCATATACTCAGTTTTTTTCCTTTTTGATTATATTTTCTGATGAACTTAGGGTTTTCAAAGCCAAACTCAGTCATTTTGCCACGACATTACTTAAATAAAGGATAATAGGCACTCCAATGCTTAGAATTGCCGAGTAAGTCAAGACCACTTTGTTTGCTCCATCGTGCTGTTGAGTAGAAAGGTTAGTCCAAGTAAGAGTGTGTAATAAAGAAAAGGGGCTCTCCACTGTAGCAATAGGCTGAGTATTTAAGGAGGTATTTGTTTGCTTTATCCATCTTTTTAATCAAAAGCCTTAGCTTCAAGAGTGATTTATATTTAAATTGTGACATGATTGAGTACTAGGTAATTCGGTGTATGCTCCATTGTGATTATCAAGTCAAAGAATTTTGTGACATGCTAAATCCCCTAATGTTAGAAAAGAAGAAAAAGAAAAAATAATAATAATAAAGAAAAAATAAGTACACATAAATATCTTGAAAAGGCTATAAGCAAGGGTTATAAAGTAACTTGAGTTTAGGTAACAAATGAACTGAGTGCATCAGAAGATATTTGATATGGCCAGAAAGAATATATGAGTACTTGAGAAATTTTGTTTTTAGAGACAAATTTTCTACACTACCTTTTTTGAAACGAACCTTTGAAATTCGACCATGTTTTTAGAGAAAGAAGACTGTTGGGAACTGATGTATATGTTGTCCTTTTAATAGTTAACAGTATAAGATAGTTATATGTAAGGGCAAAATTTTGTGCATTCATGCATTCATATGTATTTTGCTTGAAGACAAGCAATAACTCAAGTTTAGAGGTGTGATAACTCTTGAAAAGAGTTATATTTCATGCCTTTAGACCTAGCTAATTTCTAGTAAGTACATTTAGTTGCATTTTAGGACATTTCATTCATATTTTCATCATTTCATTAGAAGCTTGGGGTGTGTTTAAATATTAGGTATTTTTAATTACTTGTGATAGAGCTATGTTTGGTGGTTTGGCATGTGTAGGTTGAGGAACGAGAAATAAAGGAGTAAAGGTTTGTCGGGGCAAAAGGTTGAACATTTTGCTAGCACAAATGTCGTGGCAATTCCAAGAAGACCGAGTCAACACTCAATGCATACCAATTTCAACATAATTGTACTTGTAACAGAACAATCTACATACAAAAGATGATAAGATAATCCTGGGATGTTGGTTTTTATCGTAGGAAAAAAGAATTTAAAAAGAGGAGAAGATAATCTTGGGTTGTTGAAAAGAGAATTTAAAAAAAGGAGAAGATAAACATGGGTTGTTGGATTTACCCTAGGGAAAAATCCTATAAAAAGCAAAAGGAGGAAACCCAAAAAAGGGGAACGGAGGGTAAGATCCTCAAGCAAAATAGAAGGTAGCAGCTGAAAAGAGACAGAAAGAGGAGAAGGCAGTCCCTCTCAGCCACCTCAAGACACTACGCAGTTGAAGTGTGAATTTGACAAGCGAACATTGTCTTCCTTACGTTCTTCCATTATTTTTAATTTGTTCCTTCATGGATTACAATGATGAAAACGATGTTTGATTTGAATTTTATTTGCCAACCTATGAGCTAAATCTCATTGGGTTGGGATTACTTTGATGAAACTTTAACTGTCTTTAATGGTAGCAGTATAAATATGAATTATTTTACTATTTCATTCAATTGTTTTATTCTTTAAAATGTATGTAAGCAGTCCCTAAACAAAGTCGACTATGCAGTAAACCCCTAAATTAATCTAAAGTCTAAAAAGGTTAGATTAGTTAGACCGTGGTTGAGTGATATGAGCAAGTAATCAAAAAATACTTGTAATAGACTCTAGACATAGAGCGGTGTTCATACAGAAGGAAACAGTGCAGGGTACCATATTAAAGGACTATAGACACAAGCAAGGTAACTTGAGATTTCTTCTTTTGAAAGAAGTAGGCCACTTTAGAACTCTTCTAAGCAGTAGGTTAAGTATGATTTTGCTGAAGCATTGCTAACATGAAAAGTAGATTCTTAGTAATCCCAACCTTCCAACTCAACATTCCGTAACCCTTAACTTTTGCCATAGAATCTTTGCCATAGCATACTTAATTATTTATCTATTCATTTACTTATTAATAGTCACGTTATCATTCTCATAATTGTCATTGCATTTTTACTCTTGTTGTGCCTTAGCATTTTCCAATATTAGTTAGTATACATATCGCATTCATCCTTATTATTTTAATTTTTCAATGCATACTTAACTCAGTTTTGCCCCAACATTAATCATTATCATAACTTGACCATTTCTATACCTGATCTGATCCTCGTGGGAACAATACTCACTCATTACTTTATTACTTGATTCGACGTGTATACTTGCACAATTCGCATATCATTTCACAGCAACAGTACCAAATCTCGTGAGGATCTTCTTGTACAAGAACTTCATCACTGACTTGGCATCATTGGTAGGAAGGGCTACAGCTTCTACCCATCTGGAGACATAGTCGACTGCCACTAGTATGTATAGGTTGCCAGATGAGGGTGGAAATGGACCCATAAATTCTATTTCCCATACATCAAACAATTCAACCTCTAGAATGTTTTGCAATGGCATTTCGTGTCTTCTTGAAACATTACCAATTCTTTCACATCAATCACGTGTTTTATAAAAGCTATGGGCATCCTTGAATAGAATTGGCCAATAAAATCCTAACTGAAGTACTTTGGAAGTAGCTCCCATTCCTCCAAAGTATCCTCCATAAGGGACTGAATGGCAATGTTGCAAAATGTTATGTATTTCATCATCAAGGACACACTTCCTAATTATCTGATCAGCACACTGCTTGAATAGGAAGGGTTCATCCCAGTGTTAATGTCTTGCATCATGAAGGAATTTCCTTCTTATTTTGTTGTTAAGATCAGGTGACAACAGACCACTTACTAAGAAGTTCACTATATCAGCATACCAAAGCAATGTTGTGGCAGCCAACAGTTGTTTGTTTGGGAAGTCTTCCTTAGTAAGCTTGACATTGCCATCCTCATTTCCAACTTCTAACCTAGATAGATGGTTTGCTACTTGATTATATGTTCCTTTTTTGCCTCTAATTTCTAGATCGAATTCTTGTAGCAAAAGAATCAACCTAATCAGTCGCAACTTTGTGTCTTTCTTGGCTACTAAGTATTTAATTGTAGAGTGATTGGTATACATTATGAACCTAGTGCCTACTAGATATGATCTAAATTTATCAAAGGCAAACACAACAGCCAATAATTTCTTCTCAGTGGTAGTGTAATTTAGCTGTGCTTCTGTTAAAGTGCGGCTGACATAGTAAATAGTGTGAAAAATCTTACCTGTCCATTTCCCAAGCACTGCTCCAATAGAATAATCACTCGCGTCGCACATGAGCTCAAATGGCAGGGACCAATTTGGGGCCACTACAATTGGAGCAGCCACCAGTCGCTTCTTCAGCTACTCGAAAGCAGACAGGCAAGCATCATAAAAAACGAAAGGTTTATTTTGTTCCAATAAGGTACACAAGGGCTTAGAGATCTTAGAGAAGTCTTTGATAAATCTCCTATAGAATCCAGCATGCCCTAAGAAGCTCATAATTCCCTTAACACTCGTTGGAGGTGCCAATTTCTCAATCACTTCAATTTTTTCCTTGTCAACTTCGATTCCTTTATGAGAGGCCTTATTCCCTAGGACAATGTCTTCTCGTACCATGAAATGACACTTCTCCTGGTTTAAAACTAGGTTAGTCTCCTCACAGAATTGAAGTACCAGCTCTAAGTTGTGCAAAAAACCTTCAAATTCATTCTCTAATATAGAAAAATCATCTATAAACACTTCAAGAAACTTCTCAACCATATCCAAGAATATTGATATCATTCACTATTGGAATGTTGTCAGTGCATTACACAGACCAAAGGACATTCTTCTGAAGGCAAATGTACCATATAAACAAGTGAATGTTGTTTTTTCTTGATCCTCTAGGGCAATTGCAATCTGATTGTATCCAAAACATCCATCTAAGAAGCAGTAGTAATCCTTACCAGCTAATCGGTCTAATATTTGATCAATGAAGGGTAGTGGAAAATGGTCTGTCCTTGTGGCTTTGTTGAGCTTGCGATGGTCCATACATACTCGCTACCCCATGATAGTTCGCGTAGGTATAAGCTCATAATTATCGTTACTAACCACAGTGACACGTCCCTTCTTTGGCACACATTGGACTAGACTCACCCAAGAGCTGTTTGAGATTGGGTAGATAATGCCAGCAATTAACCATTTGATTATCTCCTTTTTCACCACCTCCTTCATAATGGGGTTCAACCTCCTTTGCTGCTCAATAGAACTGACATGGCAATTTTCCAACAAAATTTTGTGTATGCAGATTGTGGGGCTGATTCCTTTAATATCTGTGATTGTCCATCCTAATGCTTTTTTGAATTTCCTAAGTACAGCTAACAATTGAACCTCTTGCTCATAAGTCAGCTTAGCAGATACAACCACATGCAGTATGTTATCCTTCCCCAACTAAGCATACTTTAACTGTGCAAGTAAAGGTTTCAACTCTAACGTGGGTGGTTTTTCTATGGATAGTTTAGCAAGGCTGAAGGTTCAAATAGATAAATCTAGTGTGTCAAACCTTTTTCCAGGTCTATCGACAATTAGTTTGGATGTCAGCAACTACTTATGGTGTCCTAATAGCCCTTTATCATTAATATGAACTGAATCCAATTCACTTTGTTCTTTGTCATGGTTTTTTTTTTTCAAAATCTTCTTCCAAAACAGAGTCTGACAAACTGACAACATGACACTCTTCTATATCATCAGCACATTTCAGAGCTTGGAAAACATTAAAAGTGATTTGTTGATCGTTCTCCCTCATAGTTAACCCACCCTTTTGAACATCAATCATAGTCCTACCTGTTGCAAGAAAAGGCCTACCCAGAATAATAGGCACATTTTTGTCAGCTTCACAGTCTAATACAATGAAATCAGTAAGGAAAATAAATTTATCTACCCTTACCAGGACATCTTCAATCTTACCTTCTGGGTGTGCACAAGATTGATCTGTGAATTGCAAGGTCACAGTGATAGGTCTTGCTTCACCAAGTCCCTGCTTTTTGAACCCAGACATGGACATAAGGTTTATGCTCGCTCCTAAATCGCACAAGGCCTTCCCAACATATTGGTTACCAATTGAGCAAGGTATTGTGAAGTTTCCTGGGTCCTTCAACTTTAGAGGAAATTTAGTGAGTGCGAATATTACAAATTCTCCCAATCATCTTATCTTTAAAAGTATGTCTTTCATAAACTTGATGTAGTTGGGCATTTGGTCCAAGGCTTCCACCAAAGGTATATTGATGTGAAGTTGCTTAAAGACATCCAAGAATTGCCTAAATTGTTGGTCTTGTTTGTGATTTTGAAATTGTTAGGAAAATGGTGGGGGTGGGCGAACTTCAGGTTGTACTAATTGTTTTACCTGGGCATTATGTTCAGTAGTGCTATCTGAGTTTGCTTAGGCATTGATTGGTCCAATTTTTTCATCTGTAGTGTTCTTCTTAGTTGTTCAAGAGTTTTGCTTTGATCAGATTTTGAATTCGTTGTTTCAGCAACAACACTCTTGTCAACTCTATCTAGTTGTGTGCCACTTCTAAGAGTGATTGTTTTACAATGTTCTTTTTCATGTGATCTTGCATTCTCGGTATCACTAGGCAAAGTTCCTTGGGTTCTTGAGTTTAAAGTATTAGCTATTTGTCCTACTTGGTTTTCTAAAGCTCGTAAAAATGACACTTGGCTTTGGTTCACAGCATCGTTCTTGACCATATACTCCTTCAATAGAGATTCAATAGATGAGGAAGAAGATGATGTCTACTGTTGTTGAACTCGTTGTTGAGGCGGTATAGACTGATGGAAACCAAGTGGGACATTCATGGTGTTGGGTCTTACAGCTGTGTTGGAATTTCTAGCCACTTAATTGTTCCACCTAAAATTTTGGTCTTGCTTCCAACCAGGGTTATTCATGTTGGAATAAGGGTTGTTGTTCGTATTGAAGTTTCCCATATAGTAGACAGATGCTAGGTTCAAAGGACACTCTTCAAACATGTGATCCTCACCACAGTAAACACAAGATAACCCAGCTATTTTCAGCTCTTTCACCTCACTAGGCTTCTGTATGGCCTTTATCATGTTGGCTAAAGAAGATACCTTAGCAGTGAGCAATGTGATCGCATCCAGTTTAAATGATCTAGCTACTCTTCTACAAGTTCCAGCTCTTCTTTTGGGGTATTGATAATCATTATTGGCAATTCTTTCCAAAATCTCGTATGTTTCATTATAGGACTTGTCCAACAAAGTTCCTTAGCTGAGGCATCAACCACCATTCGTGTTTGTGCATTCAAACCATTATAGAACATCTCCATTTGGGTCCAATGTTGAAAACCATACATAGGATATTTCTTAAGCAGATCTTTAAACTTTTCCCACACTTCATACAGTGTTTCATCCTCTAGTTCCCTGAAGAATGTTATGTCATTTCTTAGTTTAGCATTCTTATTAGGTGGGTTATATCACAGTAAGAATCTTTGATAGAGATCATTCCATGATTCTACTGTTCCAGATGGCAAAGCGTTGAGCCATGTTCTAGCACAATCTCTTAAACAATAAGGAAATAGGTTGAGCTTTAAGACATCTTTAGGGAACCTTGTTGTCTGAAAGAATCGTATAGGCCTCCTAGAAAATTTTCAAGTACAATCTAGGATCTTCAATTGGCAAACCACCAAACTGGCCAATTGATTGAAGCGTCTAAAACATTACAAGTTTCAGCTCAAAGTGGGGGGCTTGAATTTCTGGCCTGACTATTCTAGGGTTCAGGTCATCTAAGATAGGAACTACAGGCTCTTGAATTAGCCTATCTCGAACATTAAACATTTGAGCAACCTGAGGATTACCATTGCCAGTTCCCGGATAAAGTAGCTCATTCAAACCAGGTTGATTGTTACCACATTGATTCATTGCTCTTTGTTCTATTCTCCTTCGTTGCAAGGTTCTTTCAATTTTTGAATCTAAGGGATAGAGTTCTTCAACAGGAATGCCACTATGCATACAACTAGTGATAGTTGTTATCACGAAATAAATAAATTAACAGCTAAAAATACAAAAATTGTAACAGCAAAAACTAAAGTTGCCAATTGTCAATCCCCGGCAATGGCACCAAAAACTTGTCACGTGTGAATATGATGTGCGAATTGTGCAAGTATACAGTCGAATCAAGTAATAAAGTGATGAGTGAGTATCGTTCCCACGAGGATTAGATAATTATTCTTTGTCTAAATTATCACAATTGAGTAGAAAAGATAAATGAATCGAATGATATTTTGAGAAATAACAATGCAATTAATACACTAAAAATGAAAGTGATAAAATGTACTACGTAGATTGCAATTGCAAGAAATCAAATAAAAGCACTAAGGATTCTAGCAAGATTGGAAAATTGATTATAAAAGTTGGGAATACTAAACAATTAGTTATAACCTAGGAATAATGTCATGGCAAAAATATAGTAACCTACTGGTCGATTGGGTACAACGTGGTTTACCTTTGTCGAAAGCAAGACCTAAAGCTGCTCACTCCTAACACGCAATACATCTATAGGCTAAGAATTAGCAACCCTGACTGAAGCACAATCCTCTAAATCATATAAGGTAAATCTTTATGTTTAGAGTTTACATTAGCATTTCACTCAACACTCTCTTATATTACCCAATTTCTGTCTAAGTAACCAAACTCTGTCGATATTAAGTTACTTTTATACTTATCAAGCATTTATCAATACCCTAATAAGCATATAAATAGAAATAAACATTCAGTAAAGCAGTAAACTAAATCATATTCATCCATAAACATTCATCAGAGTTAAAACATCATCAAAAGTAATCCACAACTGTGCTAAATTAGCTCATGACTGGGGTACGCAAATTCAAGTATTTTAATATCATCAATATCCCAAAATAACATTTTAAATCAATAAATTTAGAACAACTTGTAGGGAAAGAAATCTAGGTTCAGAACACGAATTCCTCCAACTTAGCAACTGGTGCGCGTCTTCACCCAAGCTCCCAGTAGCTCAAATTACCCTCCTTGTCACAAAGAGACCTTTGTCGAAGCTCCATATTTGTAATTAGTCGTACCTTCACCTCTCATTAATGGTAGACCTCTCATCTCAACCATCAATCCCCTCTTTTTCTTTTATACTTGGGTCCTCCTCTAGGGTAAAAGCCATCAACCAATGATTGCTTTTCCCTAATTTTGAGGCGGATATTTTCCATTACACGTGCATGTGGGGGGCCAACTACTGAATGCTCTAATTGATGACTTGGTATTTGTCGTTTCCTTCCTCAGCATTGCCATGGGAATCTCTCATAATGCCTCGACAAATCTCCATCCTTTGCTATCTTTCTTCCTCAAACCTATCATTCAACCACCACAAAGCCTTTCCACCAACAATTAAAAGTATAGATGCACTAAAGTAATCACCATACCAAGTCTTTACATACAATACTCGATTAACTAAAAATAATCATGCAATTACCTAAAATGAAACTAATTTTACTTAAGTACAAGCAGTTAACTAAGTCTAAAAGTATGAATTATAACTCTTTTCAAGATTTATCACACCCCCAAACCTGAATTATTACTTACCCTTAAGCAAATATGCATGAATGTAAAAATTTCCATTACAAATAACCACCTTATACTGCCAGTCTATTCAAAATTTATACATCAGTTCTCAGCAATCTTTAATGTCTAAAAACTTGTTCAAGTTTCAAAGGTTTTCTTAGCAAAGGTAGTGCAGAGAATCTCACCGTAAAAAAAAAATCCTAAGTGCTCATGTGTTCATTTTGGCTATAGCTAGTATCTCCTAATTTACTTAGCTTGTCTTTTATCTAATTTACTTAGGTCATGTGAAATTGTAAACTAAAATGAGTTGATATATATGTGTTATATATTCATAATTATTATTGTGAAAGAGTATATATGTAGGCATGTCATACATGCTAAGTGACAGTGATATATTGTGAAAATGATACAAATGTGTAGTGAAACTAATCGGAAATCGATAAGTAATATATGTGTTTAAATACGAATATTTTGGCCTTGTGATAATTGCAACCATTGGATATAGTTGGCATGCCATAGGATTGTGAGTACTCACCTATATGTATATGTTATTTGGGCGTTGAGGCCTTGGGACATGTTTGGAGAGATAAGGGAATGTGTTTTCCTTTCATTACAAGATAGAGATGTTACAAACGAATCAGAACGGAAAGACTCTCATTGGGTATGTACGGAATGACTTGCATACGAACAATGATCACCTTTT
>CM025151.1:20429272-20439863 GCA_013467495.1 Gossypium gossypioides
ATAAAATAAAATAAAATAAAATCTCAGTTGGAATGATAACAAGTGTTTGTGTTCTAGTAATACCTCATATTCTGTTCCGGCGAGGAACATGGGTAAGGGGTGTTACATTATGGAACAAGGAACTCAAGAAAGGACCAAGCCAGACAGTGGTAGAACAAGGGGCAATCATTAATATATTGTCATGCACATATGAGGGAATACCTTTAGGAATTTCACCATGAGGGCGAACATATTGTAATAATGTAAATCCCTTAAAGTGGAGTGTAGATAATAAACTTTAATTTAAATTTTCTTTTGATGTTTTTAAATAGGTAGTATAGTCTAATTTTAAATTGGTATTATTTAGACGTGTATGTCAACCCGGTTCGACTATGATGCTCCGAACCCGGATTCGACAAACAAGTCGGGTAGGGGTGTTACAATCATAATGAGTCAGACGACAAGCATCTACAAGAGTAAGCTAAAGAAGAGGAAAGAGAAGAGAAGGAAGAGGAGAAGAACGATTATATAGATACCTCCATGTATCGGTATGAGAGTTTGGACAAGACTTTCATTCTAGAGAAACCTTCAATGAAGGGTGTAGTGATCCGTGACACATACATTAGTGAGTGAGCGAGCGAGCGAGTCATTTAATCCGTGAAGCTTATGAGAAGATTCTAGCATGGAGGGATAAGGGAAAGAGGATTGTTGACCCAGAGTCAAACCCCGAGGAAGAATGAAGTTGCATTTCTTTTAATGATATTTGGAGGAATGTAACTTAAAAGATTGATACTACTTTGAACTTGGTTTTTATTTTTGGTTTATTTTTATCATTTGCATATGTTTTTGTTTTTATGTGTTTATTTTGTTTTTCTATGTAGGTCTTCCACTTGAGGATTGCACTACATTCTTGATCGTCAACTAGGAGAAGGATGACTTTGACTTTACCTTGCTTTACTTCATAAAAAAATCAGGGAAGGCTTAACACCTCTTAATTTTTAGTTAGGAACACATTGAGGACAATGTGTTTTAAATGTTGGAGTTACTCAAAATTTTCATTTTTCTTTATTTTTATGTTTGTGTATTTTAAAAAATTTCCAAAAATAACATAAAGTTTTTAAATTGTCTTTGCTTTATTTTGGTTTAGTGCATGGTACTCAGTATAATATGTATGAGTTATTGGTTAATTTGCATGATATAATGTAGCGAATTTTTCGTTAACATGTAAATTTTGTATCATGGTGGAATGATTCTATTCTTTTAAGGTTAGATTAATTAGTTCATTTAGTTAAATTGTATAATAGTTTAAAGCTAACTACCATATGTAGAAATGTTTGACTTTGTACCATGTGATGAGTAGATGTATAGATGGTTGCTTATATAATTGCTTGAGATTGATGTCATTTACATGTTATGAATAGAAGCATATCATTAATTTTTGTTCATTGAAATGTCCAAGACTGACCTAAGGTATTATTTGCATAAATAATGTAACACCCCACGCCGGACCTGTTCATCGGATCCGAGTGTGAAACGTTACAATAGACCTAACTTAGCTTCTAGTAATAATTCTTACAACTAAGGCCTTAAGCTATTAAAAGTTGGGTCCCTCAAATATCTATGTACAAGAATCTCTTAACATTTAGCTAAAGACTATTTGTCCTAAAAATCCAAATCCTAGGCATGCTATTTAGCTTCATTGAAATAGTTCCTAGGGCAATGCTTCTAATAATACCCCTTTCCCGTGTGCATGACTCTAATTGAATGTGATCCTCGCTCTCAGTAACATTTGGCTTGGTCCCCCCTTTGGCTCCTCGATCAACCTCGTAAATTCTACGATCATTACGTAAACCCTAGTAAGTTCAAATGAAATTAGTGATTTCTTTTGTTGTATTATAAATTAACCCTATCGTACCAAGGTAACAAACATAAAATAAATTAAACGTAAAAATACCCCCTACATGCTCATGGCAAGTTTACTTTGTCAATGTGTCGGACTCTACCCAATTCTTTGAGCTACTCAGCTCCCTAAGGACCTTTCTCTGGTCGAACTCTTTAGTTGACCATATCTCAGATACTTCACCATATCAGCGAATCCTATCCTTCCTTCTAATTTTTCTTTATTCCTTTCATACACTCTACCTACAAGGTGTTCATTGATCTCTACTTGCTTGACTGCACACCTTCCTTGGTGAACTTCATCGGACCAGCTCTTAGCTGACTTTCTTCTTTTCATACTTAATCCCAAAAGACTTGTTGACGTTTTTGTATGGTGCTGACCTTCAGCAGTCTTCGCCACTCTGGCTAACCAATTCTCGTTCTTCCTTATTGTTCGCAGTGGGGATTACTTCTAGTAATCTGCTCCACACATCAGCTCTTACTTGGGGACTCTCATTCCCTTAAGTGAAGATCACTCTTTTTAGTTGGACTAGCAGGTTATCATTCCTGTAACTATATGAGCTTGCTGTCCCATTTTTCCGTTTCCTCTCTACGGGCAATCATTGTGGTGGTGCACCCGCACTAGGCTTTCCTCAAAGAGGAATAGTCTTGAAAAAAACATACTGTCTCCTAGACAAAATCCGTATCCTAGGAGTGTATCTCCCAATCTTCTTATGAGATGTGCTTCTCACGTACCACTTCTTTGAGCACTTTCTGGTGGCTTTTAATTGTCGATCCATGTACAAGCCAACTTTCACCCATCCTAGTTTCCTCTATCTCTTGTTGGGTCTTTGTCCATATTTTACTGGCTTTGATATTTATCTTTACCATTTCATCATTTTGGTAGATTCTTCAAGATTCGTTAACTATTACTTACAATTTTCTTTAACTCTTCTTCCACCTGTGTGGTTCCTCATGATTGCCGCACAGGACTATAATCCTCACTTGAGGTTTTGGCAAACTTACCAAATTTGTTTCCTAGTAGACTCTATGGGTTGGCAAACTTACCTCGTGTTTACTATCCCGACAGACTTTATATATTTTGTGTTTTACTATTCTAGTGAATTATCTATGTGTTTGTTTTCCCAGTGAAATATCTCTGTGTTTATTGTCCCAGCGAACTATCTCTGTGTTTATTGTCCCAACAGACTATCTCTGTGTTTATTATCCCAGCGGGCTATCTTTATGTTTACTGTCCTAGTGAACTATCTCTGTAGATGTCATGGAGTCTTTCATCTATGGCCTTATATTGATTCGTTGTCCTAGCATGCTATCATATGATGTCATGGAGTCTTTCATCCATGTTATTACTCATTATACCTGGCTACCATAACATCTTTCATCTATGGTCTTACATCGTATACCTTATATCTTTTTCTGTGCCACCATGGCATCTTTTATACATGGTATTATGCCATATACCTTTTACCTTGTATCATGATGCCATGGCGTCTTTCATCTATGGTCTTATGCTACGTGCCTCATACCAGACTGTCATAGCGTCTTTCATCTATGGTCTTACACCATATACCGTTGTCACGGTGTCACCCTGAAGGACCAGTCGATACCACCATCACAGTAAATACCTATCATAATTTCATTTCCTGAATCCTCCTTTCATTACCTCATTTACACCACCTAACATTGATGCTCGGACACTACAGTGTTTCATTCGTAAGGCCTAGAGCTTCGCCCGAGGTGATATCTAATAGGTTAACTCCTTTTTCCCCATCCTAACTTCGTTTATCCCCCTTTGAGGTTTTCTCTACAGTCATGTAATGCATGCTCATATTATCATAATTCATGTTAATGCAAACATATCATACTTAAACAGCATAGTTCATAACAACAGGTTTAGAGTCTGGAACTCACCTAAAGTTTCATTATCTCCATAACTTAGCCTTCTTGAATGCCAAAGCTCCCATTCTCTTGGTAGCTAAGCATTACAACTAAAAATCATGGATTATACTTAATATTCTTAGCTTAAACCCATTTTCAGAAACATGCAAAACCCTTAAAATGGTTCTGAAGTCCATAACTTCATTTCTTTATCTTTTACGAATATAGAAAGGTTAAGAACCTTACCAGCTTACTGGTTTCCCTACTCTTCCATCTCATCCTTATGAAGCCTGCTCCATGCAGAGCCTTCCATGGCCTCCTTTTCTTCAAAGTAATCGAAAAAGGTGAATAATGTGTGACAATGAAACAAGTTAAGGAAGGAAATCAACCTTGGGAAGCCATTTCCCAACTATTTATAACCCTTCCCACGCTATGCCCAACCTTATGAGATTTGTCCATTACTAATTATTATGTCTCCCTTTATGGAACCGACTAGTTCCATTCTAACTGAACCAAGTTTAGTTCTTAACTATATCCAATCTAGTTTCTAGTTTTTCTATTTCTTTCAATACAGACCGTCAGCTTGCTATCTTTTTCAATTAAGCCCTTTAATTATTCTTAATTTTCGAGTTATTAGAAATTTGGGTGTTACATATAGTGCCAAATGAATTACCTTTGTATGTTATAATGGCCCTAGTGCCTATACTTTAAGCTTTAATGTATCTTTCTTAATGAACCCCTATTTTTAAGACCTTTAGCCTAAAAATTGAGTTTATACTCAACCTTATTTCTCTGTACCGTTACTTTTGAATTGCACTTTGAATTAGACGTCGAGCCATAAACATTGAGGGTTAGGTAGACACATTTTGGTAGTCTTAAAAATGTATACTTAAGTGAGAAATAAAGAAATGATCCAATATAATGAGTATAGATTCTTGCTTCCAAAATTGGCTGAATGAAAAATCTTGAGTTAATAAAAGCAATGTAAGGGTTAAAAACATAGCTAATGGTTAAAAAAACATTGAATAAGTGAAAAGTATTGTGAGTGAAAAGAGGATTTAGTTGTGGAATGTACTCAAAAGATAAATTTTCCTTGAGCTTAAAATGAATTCTTTTTGTTTCATAATAAACTATTCTCGTTAGTTTTCTCAATACTCATGAATATAGGATTGTGTCTTCTTAAATTGTGGAGAAATAAAAGAAGTGAGAGAAGGAGAAATAAATTGGTGAGAATAATGGTAATATTTGGGGGTAATTAGGGAACAATGTCATGTGCTACACCATTCCTAGTTCATACGCCGTTTTGATGCTGACTTTTCTTTTATATCAAACCGTCTTATAGCTTTAGAACGTTACATGTCATAGCCAACACCCAGCCCGGTAAGATATTGTTTGCTTTGGACGCACATGACCCTCACGGCTTTGTTCTTGAGAGCGCCCATACACCCCCAAAAGGTCTCTTACCACTTAAGTGTTACTACCCTTTTATATGGCCCATGTCTCTCCCATGCTTTGCCGATGTGAGATTCGCCTAAGGTGTTACATCCACCCCCTAGGGACACAGCATCCTCGCTGAGGTTTGCCCTACTATCGCTCAAGAGGCACGACGAATGACTCTAATACCACTAAATGTAACCCCTCAACTCGGGCCTAGACGTTATGGCCCGATTTAAACAATTACATAGGCCATATATATGGCGAAAACATTTAGTTGAAGTACGTTCATTCATTTTTGAAACACGTGCTATTATTTCTTTTGAAAACGATGAGAATAATTTCAAAAACTTTGGTGAAGATCCTTCATTATCACTTGGAAATCAACTTAGTGATTCTTTTAAATTCAGATTTGATATATTGAATTTGCGAAAACAGTTTTATTAAGAAAAAGTCCAAATTATTTTATCCATAAGTAATAATCCATGAAAATTGTTCAAAGTTTTAAAAAAATCCCATGCCATAGTTCTATAGTCTAACATAAAATAAAATCCCAAATAGTAATAAAGTCCATAAAAGTCTGAAACATAATAAAAATCCATATTCATATAAAACCATTTCTGAGAGGCTCACTAATGATTGCATCCAAGTCTTAACCACGAGGGTTATCTGAAACACGTAAGTAATGTAGGTGAGCTTTAAAAGGTCCAATATGAGATCAACACAGATAAAATCACATACAAATCAAAATATCAATCATCATAATAATCATAAGTCCTAACATTGAAACTTATGCATGAACATGTCGATACATACTTTAAAACAATGCGCATTTTATAAAATTTCCTATCCATCTCTATTACACACCAATAATGAGTTCCCCTGAACTCATTCATCCGATCACCATTTGTGGACAAGCCACTACTGATTTCTAGATAAATTAACACTGATAACACTTTGTGGACAAGCCACCACTTATACGCAAATATACTGCCACTGAAACACTTTATGGACGAGCCACCACTGATTTGTAGATAAATTGTCACTTACTTCCACCTTTCATAAAATCCCACCCCATACATGTGATATGGCAATTTCACTTTTTAACACATATGAATCACTTTCACATATTCACATATAATCACTTTAACATGTTTCAACATGCTTTTTACAGTAGATCATATATCTCAATATTAACATACTCATTTGTAGATATCACATGTTTAAATCATCAAACGTATCACATAAGTCATGCATCACATATAATGAGGATAAGATCTACATATACATCATTATTATAGCAATAATCACATCATATATCATACATTTCATAAAATGTACTCGGTTAGAGTCACTTACTTGGGTAACTTTTGATGAGTTTTTCAACTCCTTTTTGAATACTTAGTGTATTCATAATTAATTATAATTAAATTATTAATATAACAAAAATAAACACATTACACACAACTAATCGTATTGAACCTACACCTTTTTCATAGATCCAAAATGCCACAATCCCCTAGTATTGGATCTAAACTTGAAAGATGTGTCTAAACTCATAAATGATCTCTATTGGTTAGAATCCGTCGAAAGATATTTATTATTAATAGATTGATCACTAAAAATCTCACCATAACACTTACCTCACGGTTTGCACATTCGAATTTATAATCTCCGATCTAAAGTTAATGATCTCACATATTATTATCGATTAGACCTTTAAAGAGCGTAAACGATAGTATTAATACGTAAATAATTAAATAAAAATAATTACTATGGCCACTATACCATTCGGCCAAGAGAGGAAATCACCAAGATGAGGAGTTTATGATCAAATAACCCATATTTACACACTTGATCAATTCGAGATGAATAGTGGATCGATATAGACACGAGATTAGAGAGTTGGGTGATCTAAAAGAATTATTAAAGCGAGAGGGTATAAGATTAATCAAAATAAAAGAATGGAAAAGAAATGTGGAGAAAAAAAAAGAGGAAAACTCAACCATTGACGGCGGTAGTCCAATAGTAGCGACGGTGGTGGCACTTCGATGAAAGGTGTAGTAAAAGAAATGGTGAAGGTTCGACAAAACAAAGATGAAATATTGCAATGAAAGAAAGAGGAATAGAGGAGAAAAGAAAACCATGGTGGTTTGCGGTGGTGGTCATAGTGGCAATGGACGATGACGGGGAAGAAGAAGAGGAGGTGCTGTGATGGCCACGAAGTGTGGTGGTCGGTAGTGGAGGGTTCGATCACTGAAGAGGAATGAAGCAAAAGTGAAAAGAGGAAAACGTGGTGGTGTTGCAAAAAGAGAAAAAATAGGTGAGAAATGAGAGAAAAAGAGAGAATATGGAGGAGAGGGAGGAAGGGATGGCAATGATAGGTGGGTGAGTGGGAGGAAAGGTTGGTCAACTAGGTCTAGGTTCAATGAATCTCTACTATGGCAAGGGTGAGATAAAATGGTAAGAGAGGGAGACACAGAGTGAAAAGAGGATCATGCTCTTTCAACTTTTGGTAAGTTTGACCCTTAATGGAGGAAAGTAATCCTCTTAACCATGAAAGTTATGGGGTGGACGACAAGCTTAATAAACACATGGAAAAATGTTAAAAAAATTTAAATGAAAATGAGTGAACAAGGGAACTTGAACTTAAGACTACCAGGATAGCTAAGGAGTATTAAACCACTAGACCACTTCTTTCCTTATTCTCATTCTTATGCCAATAATCATAAAATATAGGATGTGACATTACAAGCCTAGAAGTCCTATGTGACTTAGGGTGGGTTTGGATGGGCGATGCATTTACCTACAGTTAGTGTAAAAATAGCGATAGCGGTGAGATTAGATACTAAAGTAATATTGTAGTGTGAGACAAAAAGTAAGCTAAACGTACTGCACCGCACTCCATTGCCCATCCAAACCCACCCTTAGACATTTCTGTACATTAGTTCTTGATTTGCATATATGTATGAAAAGTGAATGATTTGAATTATTTCTATTGTATAGACATTACATCTACATAAGTTATTTTGATGGAAAAACATAAAGGATGGTGGTGCTTTTGCATAATTCCTCTATATCTATTTACTTTGTAACTTTTTGAACTAATTGAATTTACTTTAGGAGTTATGAATTACCCATACATCATACTTAAGTTGCATGCTACAAGGGTTTCATACATTGTATATACTTGTTTACCATGTTTTGTACATCATCATTTCTCAAGAGTCATCTGTTTGCATGTTAGTGTATTGAGTGTTTGCTTGAGGCTAAGCAAATACTTAAGTGTAGAGGAGTTTGATCTTCCATAATTGTATACATCAAATTAAAACTAAGCAAAGACTTAAAGAGCTTACTTTTGAGTAGTTTATGATGTCTTTTACTGCATTTTCGTAGTTAGCAGATTTTGTGTAATCTTCATCTTTATTATGTTTTTATGCTTTTTTGGGATAATGGCAAGTTTATGCCATTAGGCTCTTAACCTTGAACTAAGCTTGTTTTATGCACTTGGTTGAGGTGAAAATGAGAAGAGCGGCCTACACTAGGACTAAGGTCATGACACCAATACTTCCAGCATCAATTGAAGAGTTGGACTTTTCCAAAATGCACATTCAAGTGGACTACCTTTGAGGTGACAACACCAAGGTGGTGATGTCATAACATCAACCTTTGGGGTCGCAACTCCAAGCTAGCAAGGTTGTAACATTAGCCACAGTCTCCAAAGTTGAAAAAGTCAAGTCGCTGGAGTACAATGTTGCGATACTAGGAGGTTGTTGTCGCAACACTGAAGCCCCAAAGCACCCAATGGAGTAAATTATTGCTGATGTAGCGACACCAAGGTATGGATGTCACGACATTGACTTTGACAAGGCTCAAATTCTAAAGGGCATTTTCAGTTCATCAAGCTTTAAGTCAAATGTTAAGTGAGGGCAAAATTTTCCTTTATATGTCAATTTGTGTCATATATAAATAGTACTTTTATAACACTTTTCATATAGAATTTAGGATTTTTCTCTTTTTGGTTAGATTCTTATAAACATTTTTTTTACATTTTTATTGCACTTTCCTTTTCATAGCAAAAAGTATAAGGACCTACTTGTACATTTTGTAATCTCTTTAATATTTCAATAGACTTTTAGTATTTTCTTCATTCGATTTCGAATTTTATCGATTTGGTTCAATATTTGGGGATTTAACACGTCAAACCTTCAATTAATTCAAGGATTTTGCTAATAATATTGAGCATTTCTAAACTCAATTTAACTTCTGTTATTTTTCTTGTGTGATTTAACATAAAAAATTTTGGGTTGCTTGAATTGATTATGGATGTGAACTAATTTTGCATGTGGTTGATTAATTGAAATGTTAATTGATTGATTTAAAGTTTAGGGACTAGATTGTGAAATTTGGACTGAATCGAATAAAATCAAAAACATAGAATTGACAACTCTAGGAGACTATTTAGATAGGTGAGGCTGATAGGAGATCCTATTGAACACTAATTCAATTAGTCTGATTTATTTTAGTGAGGTCAAAAGATAAACTAGATTGAACTTGGGTAAAATAGTGATCAAGAAGTAAAATTGGACCAATTAGGAAAATTAGACATTCTAGTGCCGTAAATTGAGAATTAGCCATTAACATGGATATTGATCAACCATATTGTTTCCCTAGTTGTTAATCTTGTGAAATTGGTATATTTGTAATTTAGTCTTTATAGTTTAGATTTCAACGTAATTCACTCATTTATGATTTTTCGTACTATGTTATCTAGAAATTAGCTTGGTAGACATCCTTGTTGCATGCTTGGTTATTGTTGGTCAATCTTGTCACCCGGTTTCTTTGAGTTCGATACTCAGAATATTTAATTTTCTGTTGTAAACACTAAAAATATTATAACCATATATACTTGTAGTAAAGTCGCATTTCAATTTTTATATTTTTTTGTACAAATTTTTTACTGTGTTCGTACACAGTGGCTCGGTCATTTTACCACTAAAAAATACAGTAAAAGGCAATTCAAGTATGAGAATGGCATTCAGCCATTAAAGTTTGGTCGTTACAACATTTTGGATCTGTTAAAAAAAACTAACACGCCATTAACAAAAATATATGAACAAACTCTTTAAGTTTTTGAACATATTTCGAAGTTAGATATCAATACTACTGCCGGGATCGAACATACAACCAAATCGTCAAATTCATATATATATAGCAATAATCGAAGCAATAACCTGACTCAAATAACAATGTAAAAAAGATACTAACCGAAATTAATATATAAATTTACGAAATAAATGAAAATTAGAAAACATACAGAATCGTTGTTGAATTGGTTCGATGTACTGATGAAAACAAAATTGTGTACTAAAAAATGGTCTATATTCCGCAACACTAAATA
>CM025151.1:20482611-20494422 GCA_013467495.1 Gossypium gossypioides
AACATGTAGAACTCAACTTTTACACTTTTTACAATTTAGTCCTTTTTACTAAATTGAGTGCCCAAATGTTGAAATTTTCGAACAAAAATTTCACAAAATCATTCCGTGAAATCGTAGACAGTAAAAATATAATAAAAATAAATTTTATCACGTCGAATTTGTGGTCCCGAAACCACTATTTCGACTAGGCCCAAAATCAAGCTGTTACAATATGTATGTTTTAACTTGGTTTTAATATGTTTATTGATATGATATGAAATGTTTGAAATTTCTGTCTGTTTAATTTGTAAACTTTGATAATGCTTCGTAACCTTATTCTAGCGATGAATACGAGTTAGGGGTGTTACATTTATTGGTATTAGAGCTATGGTTTAGTTGATTCTCAAATTGAACGTATTGTGTGCGAATCTAGCTATACATGCCATTATATAACCTGTGATAGTGTGATATCTCCTAACCGTTTTAAAACCTATTTTCATATAGCAATGACATCCAACCGAGTTGACTCCGATGAAGTAGAGAGGAACGCTCAAGCCTCCATTCACAAAGTAGAATCTAGTGGCACAAGGCCCATATCTGAGGGCCAAGGAGGAGAAGCTAAATAAGCCTTCTTCCAGATGATGACTAAATGGTTCACCAGTTCGTACAAACAAACCCAGCTGCTTAACAACCTCCACCCCCTCCTTCTCCTCAACCGGTTCCTGTTATTCCTCAAGGTATGGAACCAATCTGAGTTAGTAATCTGTCTGCTTATAAGATACGTAAGTATGGGGTTGAAGAATTCTGAGCTATTGTTGAAGATGATCCCGAGAGTTCTGAATTTGGGTTAGAGAATACAATCAGGGTTTTTGATGAGTTATCTTGTTCACCGGTCGAGTGTGTTAAATGCGTGGTATCGTTATTAAAAGATTCAGATTAACAATGGTGTAAAAGTTGATGTCTGTTGTGCTGAGAGAGCGGATCACCTAGGGATTTTTCCAAACTGAGTTTTAAAAGAAATATATTAGTCAGAGGTTTCTGGATCAGAAACGTAAAGAATTTCTCGAGCTCAAACAAGCTCGTACGTATGTACCAGAGTACGAGTGCAAATTTGTTAGACTGAGCAAATATGCCCGGGAATGTATTTCGACCGAGACTACTATACGTAAGAGGTTTGAAGAAGGGCTGAACGAAGACATAAAGCTTCTAATTAGAATTCTTGAGCTGAAAGAATTCTTTGTATTGGTTGACCGAGCACATAAGGTCAAGGAACTGAGAAAAGAGAAAAGACATGTCAAATTGGGTGAGAAAAATGGCTTGTAAAATGGCCTACTTTTGTCCACACGGGAAGAGACACGGACGTGTGTCTCAAACATGTATGACACATGGCCAAGTGACACGGCCGTGTGTCCCCTGTATATTTTAAAGAGTTACAAGTCAGGCTGTTACACGGCCTAGCACACGGCCTGGCACACGGGCGTGTGAGGTAATTTCGAAGGGTACACGCCCTGGCACATGGGCGTGGCTTGATCGTGTGACCCAAGTTAGTAAGTTACACAGACTAGCACACGGTCGTGTGTCCCTATTTCGAATGCCCACACGGCCTGAGACATAGGTGTGTCTCTTGACCGTGTGTGTCACACGGCCTGGCCACACGGCCGTGTGACCCCTGTAGTGTTGAAAATTTTAATTATTTTCTAAAAAATTCTCTAAGTTTTCAATTTAGTCCCGACTAGTTTCTAATGTTTATTTAGGGTCTCGAGGGCTCGTATAAGGGACAATATGTACGTTTTAACTTGGTTTTAATATGTTTATTATTATGATATGAAATGTTGGAAATTTCTGTCCATTTGATTTGTAAACTCCAGTAATGCTCTGTTACCCTATTTCGATGATGGATACGGGTTAGAGGTGTTACATGTGTGTCCTTTGTAGGTTTGTAAAGGTTTCATTTCGAGAGTGACACAGCCTGGCACATGGGGTTGTGGCTTGGTTGTGTGAACCAAGTCAGAGAGTTACACGAGCACAGACACGGGATGGGACACAATCGTGTGTCCCTACTTTGAATGCCTACATAGCTTGAGACACGAGCATGTGTCTCAGCCGTATGAGTCCATCGGTCGTGTGACCCCATGCATTGTGAATTTTTCCATCTTTTTCCATGAAGTTTTAAATGTTTGTTTCGAACCGTTTCTAAAGTGTTTCTACGGCCTCGAGGGCTCGAAAAAGGGACGTTATGCATGTGATTGAATGGAATATGATGTGTTTTATAAATGATTGTAATCAAATGTTTTATTTTAAAAGTTTTCGGTAATGTTTCGTATCCCTATCTTGGCGACGGATATAGGTTAGGGTTGTTACAACCATATCATGTAAAACCTAGTCTTGCACTATGGCATAATATAGGGAACTGAAGACCATATAGTTTAAGACCTAGTCAAGCTGGCTATGGCATCATATAAGGATATGAAAACCACAAAATGTAAGACCTAGTCTGGGACTATAGTGTCATGTGGGGAAAAAGATAAAGGACAGTTGGGCGAGCACCAAGCGATGAGGGGCACACCTTAAGACGTTGAGCTTAGGTAAATCTCCATCGTCAAAAATGCCATTTACCAAAAAATGGAAGCCTTTGTGGCTATTCTTTAATAAGTGGAAGCCTTTATGGCTGATCTCTAATATGTGGAAGCCTTTGTGTCTATTCTCTGTTCTTTGTGGGCCCTTCTAGTGAAATATGTTACATGAGAGCCTTTACGTCGATATCTGTCTTATTGAGCCTTAGTGGTTGACTCTATGAATGCACCTTCATGGCGAAATATGTTAAAGTGGATGCCTTCGTGACTGATTCTATATATGAAAGCTGTAACACCCGAAAATTAGGCCTAGAAGTTTTGAGGGTATTTTTGGGAATTTAGCTTATATGTGCTTGTAATTTCGTATGGTAGATAATCAATAATGTTTTCAACAATGGCTATTAGGAAATTAAGTCAATTTATGAAATTGAGTTTTAAATACCTTTAATTTTGAAAATAGGACTGATTTGTAAAAGATTCAAAATTGAGAGTTTTTTTTTGAAGCAATTAGACCAAAACTTTAAATTCAGCCTAAATACCCCCTTCCTAGTTTGTTTTCACATGAAACCATTCCCAACATTGAGTTGTCGTCCCTTCTTGCTCTCCCAACTCTCCCAATCGATTATTTACTTTCAAATCCTAATTATTTTTGATTTCCAACATCCCTTGAATTATAAATCTCCATTAAAGCCAAGAAAATACCCAAAAATCCTATTAATTTCATCATCTTTTTCAGGAGTAGGTTTTTTCAGATTTGCGTCAATGCTCATTTTTATTGCATTCAAGGTAACTGTGTGTCTTTCTATTATTTCTAAATGTTATTTAGTTCTTTAAATCGGATTATTAGCCATTAAAACACAAGTTTTAAATAGAACCCAAAAATTAGGTCGTAAATGGTGGATTTTGGAATTATGGATTAAAGTGTGGTTTCAAAGTGTTTCTCAACTTATTTTAACATGATTAGAAGGTTTCTAAATCTACATTGAAGTTTCGTTAATAATTTCTCGAGCTTTAATGAATTTTTGTCATAATGGCCAAAACTTGTCGAAAAATACCGATACCTTAAAATGTGTAGTTTTGTGCAGTTTAAAGCTCGATAATTAGTCGTAGATGAATATGTAGATGAACAAAATTTATTTCGTATAGAAAGATTAAGTATAGGCCGAGATATTCAAATTTAAAGTTTCTATGTCAAAGGTTTTTGTATGTTTGTGTGGTTTGTCTTGTTGATTTGTCGGAGTCAGTAGGACTTTCAACAAGTAGAGACAAAGACAAAGAAAAACTTGTCTAAGCTTTCGACCTTCCGCCGAAAGTAAATTTTGGTGAGTGTTTTGGAATCGCTACTCGTAGATGATTCATTATGTAATTGCGAATTTAGAGGTAGCCTAAACCCCTACTCTAAATTTTGAATGTAAGTGTTCTCATGCCTATGATTAAATCTGATATATATGTGTGCTTGTGTAATTGTGAAAATATGAACATATATGAGATGCCATGACATGTGCTATAAGCTTGTGATGACTATTATGGAACAGAATATGTGGGTATGTTATTCATGCCATGTGATAGTAAATATGTGAGTATGTTTTCAGACCATGTGACAATGATTATAGTGTGCTAATGATGTGAATATGCAGTAAATATGTGCGAAAAATCGGTAAGTAATAGCACGATAATAATGTGGATATTTTGGCCTTGTGATATTATGAGACTGTTGGATATAGTTGGCATGCCATAGGATTGTGAGTACTCACCTTTGTGATGTGATTATTGGGCGTTGAGGCCCAAGGACAATTTTCAGAGACATAAGGGAATGTGAGCTACGCTCCATTCACTGGGATATATGTGTTTGGTGTGTCGGAAAGTATTCACTATATGCTTCACGTATGGGACATGTTCAACTCCATGAGTCATTTTGGTGTGTTGAAGATCCGTGTATCCGATGTGTGGTAGTAGAGTCCACACTATGTTTCATAACCTCAAAAGCTAAACTATCATACAATGTTACTGAATGTGATTAAATATGGTTTATATGTGCTGTGATATATGCTTACATAATCATGTGGTTAATGTGATAAATGAGAAATGGTATAAATGGAAGATGATTAAACGTATAAGATATGATATTAGAGTTAACTATGTTATGAATATGTTGAACATTTGTTTCGCTGTTGCCTAATGACTTGTTTATGTAGTGGTTATTCTGAGCATTCATTGAGCTTGTTAAGCTCACCCACTCCTTTTTAACCATTGCAGATAAGTAGTGTAGGTGTGAGCAGTGTGGTCTCGAGGGGTGATCTAAGCCAGAAACTTTAGTTGCTATTAGTAGGTGTTCTTTTACTTATTTGTGTTTTGGGAATAAAAGGCAATGTGATAGATGTTATGTTGGTTTTGTTGCTATGATTGTTTGTTGTTTGCATGCCTATTGTGCTTAGAAACTTTGTGGACTTTTAAATATGGTGTTTGGGATTGTTATTTGAGACATTTCAGTGTTTATTTTATGAGACAATTTATGAATGATGTTTAGATCCTATTCGGAATGGTCTATGTGATGATATATTCTGATTTTTTAAGGTTTGGGATAAAGGTATCAATATTCAGGCTTTAAAAATGATACCTCCGAAAATTTTGAAGTGCACGAAGTCAATTTTGCTAGTCGGTATCGATATTTTATCTCGAGTATCTATACTCGCGGTGAAATTATCGATATTTTGTCAGTGGTACTAATATATTCTGAAATGTTAGAATTTTAAAATTAGAAATAGTAAGCTTATTTGGTATCAATTTTCCAAGCGTTATCGATACCACTTAAGAAAATTATCGATACTACACTACTAGTATCGATTCCTACATACTAGTTTTGGGAGGCCTTAGTAAATGGTCCTAATACATGTTTAGTACTTATTTTATGAATATTTTATGAATGTTTAGCAGGATTCAACCTCTTTAAAGCATGTATCACTTACGTTTCATGTGAATGCTATAATAATTAAAGAAAAAAAGGATGTATGTGTAATCTTATGATGTTTTGTGATGAATTCAAAGTGAGACAGTGATGTAGCGTCCTAGTATTCGGGCTCAACGATCGGGCCAGGTATAGGGTGTTACAGTTGGTGGTATTAGATTCTAGGTTCATTAACACTTGGACCTAGGTGATTGTTGTTAATATGCTAATTGGGGTTTCACAACCCATGAATTTAAAAATCCAAGTGATTAAATTATTCTGATTGCTTGAATTGCATGAGATATCTCTTGTTCGTAATGCATGTGGGGTAGGATAGGGAATACATTGCCTTTAATCCTAAAATTTTCTTGCAGGAATGAGACTTGGATTCTTTTCTCCACCACTCTCACTTCTTTTATTTATGTATGTATGTTAGACTAGTTCGATATGCATTGTAGACGTGTGAATGTGAGAGCTGATGCTCAAGAGGATGGTACATCCTCTGTACCTCTTGTGCTACCGCGTAGAGTGAACATACTTGATGAGGGTGTAGACCCTCTGATGGAAGCGATAATTGGGTTGTTTCAGTGGATTGCTACTGCTAGCCCTGCTTCTGCACCTGTCAATCCTGCACCTATGAATTGTGGGTTGCCACTTGAACGTCTTCGGGCGTTAGGTGGTAGGGAATTTCTTAGAGTTAAAGAGACTGATCCGACCATAGCTGAGTACTGATTGGAAGGAGTTAAAAGGATGCTCAAGTAGATGTCTTATTCTAACGAGGAGAAATTTGGTTTCACAGTGTCCTTACCTGACCGTGAAGCTCATCATTGGTGGAATGCTATCAAGAGAGGTACAACTATTGATCGTTTGACTTGGGATTAATTCCTTGTGGTATTTAGGAGGAAGTTCATGTGCGAGCAATATATGCAAGCTCGTAAATGGGAATATTTGGACCTTAAGCAAGGTGGTTTGTCTGTGGCTGACTATGAGGTAGAGTTTGTGCGACTTACTCAGAATGCTCCTGAGATGGTTTTGACTGAGAAGGACTGTTGTAAGAGGTTCTATTTTAGGCTGAATCGAGAGATTCGGGTTTACAGAGGGGCCTAAAATGTAGAGTTGTTTGATAAGCTTGTGGAAAACCCCAAAGCTATTGAGTAGACTTTGGCTGAGCTAGCTCGTACTGTGGTGGCGAGACTAGTAAGAGGGCTTTCAATGGTGCTTTTGGTTGACCACTCAAGAGATGGCGTGATAATTACAGTACTAGTAGGGGTGCTAGAGGTGGGTCTCGACCAAGTCAGTCTAAACAGCAGAATAATGTTGTGGCTAACACTGGTGGTTCTGGACGACCGCTTTGTGCGCATTGTGACCGTAAGTATCCTAGAGAGTGCTGTAAGTTGATAGGTGGATGTTATAAGTGTTGTTCAAAAGAACATTTTCTGATGGATTGCCCTAATAGATTGGATACCGGTTGGATAACACATTGTTGTTCACACTGTTGCTTCACAAGTTGAGTCTAGAGATCCAACTCAGGTTTATGATGTTAGGGAGCCTGAGGATCAAGATCCAAGTGATGTTGTTGCAGGTACTTTATCTTTTCAATCTATTCCATTGTTTTCCTTTATTGATTATGATTCTACACATTTTTATATTTTGAGTGAATTAGCTTGTAAGTTAGGGATTCCCATAGAGATGATTCATTTGGGTATGATTGTAATTAGTTGCTTTAGAGATAGTACCGTTGTCAATAAATTTTATCGTAGATGCCCCCAAATGATACAATGGCACGTTTTCTCTATGGATCTCATAGAGCTTCCATTTTGTCGTTTTGATGTTATTCTTGGTATGGATTGGTTAACTGAACATAAGGCTAAGGTAGAGTTTGAGATGAAGCGAATTACCTTGAGTAATAATGATGGGCTGGAAATTGTTCTGATTGGTGAAAGACCGAGATTTTTGTCTAATGTACTTTTGACAATGATGGCTGAAAAGATGATGTCAAAAGGTTGTGAAGCGTACTTAGCTTATTAAAATTTGCTTGGTTTTCTGCCAGTTCATGAAGTCAAGTTTGGAATTGAGCTCTATCCTGGTACTGCACCGATGTCTATTGTGCCTTATTGCATGGCTCCAAAGGAGCTCAAAGAGTAAAAGTTTCAGTTGCTAGACAAAGGGTTTTTTTGACTAAGTGTATCACAGTGGGGTGCAGCAGTATTGTTTGTAAAGAAGAAAGACGGTACGATGAGGATGTATATTGATTATAGGTAGTTCAATAAGTTGACTATTAAGAACAAGTATCTTTTGCCTCGAATTTATGACTTTTTTTATCAGTTCTGAGGTGCAATAGTGTTTCGAAGATTGATATTAGATTTGGGTATTATTAGTTGAAAGTGAAGGAGGCTGGTGTTTTGAAAACTGCTTTTAGGAATTGGTATGGGCATTATGAGTATTTGGTGATGCCGTTTGGTTTAACTAGTGCCCCTGTTGCATTCATGGATTTGATGAATTGAATGTTTCATTCGTACTTAGATCAATTTGTAGTGGTCTTCATAGATGATATTTTGGTGTATTCTCATTCTGAAGAAGATCACGACGAGCATTTAAGGCTTGTTTTATAGATTTTGAGGCTTAAATAGTTGTTTGCTAAGTTAAGTAAGTGTGAATTTTGGCTTAAGGAAGTGACATTCTTAGGTCATTTTATTTTGGCAAAAGGGATTCGAGTGGATCCTAAAAAAGTTGAGGTAATTTTGGAATGGAAGCCGCCTAGGAATGTTAGAGAAGTTTAGAGTTTGTTAAGTTTGGCTAGTTATTATCGAAGATTCGTTGAATGGTTTTCCCTTATTATTGCACCCTTAACGAAACTACTTCAAAAAGATGTGGCGTTTGGATGGACTTAGGAAAGGCAAAAGAGTTTTGAACAGCTTAAGGTAGTTTGGACTAAGGCAACAATGTTGATTCAACCAGAACCTGAAAGAATTTTGTGGTTTATAGTGATGCTTTGTATTCGGATCTTGGTTGTGTTTTGATGCAAAAGGGTAAAGTTGTGGCTTATGGTTCGAGGCAGTTGAAGGCGCATGAGCGCAACTATCCTACCCATGATTTGGAATTAGCTGCTGTGGTATTTGCACTTAAGATTTGGTGTCATTATTTGTATAGGGAAAAGTGTGTTATTTACACGAATAATAAGAGCCTTAAGTACATCCTTACCCAAAAGGAGTTGAATTTAATGAAAGGGCGTTAGATTGAGCTTTTAAAGGATTATCACTGTGTGATTGAGTATCATCCTGGCAAGGTGAATGTTGTTGCTGATGCTTTGAGTAGGAAATCAATATCGAAGTTTAGAGCTATGTTGGCGCACTTGAGTTTGGCTAGTGATGGTGGTTTGTTAGCTAAACTTCAAGTGAGGCCGAGTTTGTCTCAACAAATTAGGGAGAAGCAATCGTTAAATGGAGATTTTTTGAAGAAGATTCGTCAAGTTGAGCAAGGTGTTAAGGAAGACTTTGATGTTGATGCAGAAGGTATCTTGAATTTCTGGGGTATATTGTATGTGCCGCAAGATGTGGATTTAAGACAAGTGATCCTTACCAAGGCGCATAATAGCCCTTACGCTATGCATCCCAATAGTGGTAAAATGTACCATGATCTTAGAGAGGTTTATTGGTGGCCTGGTTTGAAGCGTGATGTTACGAATTTTGTGGCTCGATGTTTGGTTTGTCAAAAGGTGAAAATCAAACATCAATTTTCTTCAAGATTGTTGCAACCGATTGCGATTCCTGAATGGAAGTGGGAAATGATTCCTATGGATTTTGTTTCAGTTTTTCCTTTGACGCCATTGAAAAAGGATTTGGTTTGGGTTATAGTAGATCGATTTTTGAGGAGTGCACATCTCTTGGCAGTACATACCAATTATTCTTTGTTGAAGTTGGCAGAGTTGTATAGTGCGGAGATTGTACGTCTTCATGGAGTTCCAGTTTCTATCATCTCCGATCGAGATCCTCGTTTTACTTCAAGGTTTTGGAAGAGTTTGTAAGAGGCTTTAGGGTCAAAACTTACTTTTAGTACGGCTTATCACCCCCAAATGGATGGCCAATCTAAGAAGGTAATTCAAGTGTTAGAAGATATGTTACGAAGTTGTGAGATTGAGTTCACTAGTATTTGGGAGCGATATTTGCCTTTACCGGAGTTTGCTTATAACAATAGTTTCCAAGTAAGTATTCGCATGGCACCATTTGAGGTGTTGTATGGTAGGAAGTGTAGGACTCCTTTGTGTTTGACGGAATTAGATAAAAGAGGGTCGTTGGATCGGAATTAGATCGAGAGACCGAAGAGAAAGTGAAGTTGATATGTGAGAGGTTGAAAGCAATAACAGATAGGCATAAATCTTATGCGGATTTGAAACATCGAGACATCGAGTTTCAAGTTGGTGATAAGGTGTTTTTGAAGGTTTCTCTGTGGAAAAAGGTTTTTAGGTTTAGAAGGAAGGGTAAGTTGAGTCCTAGGTATGTTGGACCATATGAAGTTGTTGAAAGGATTGAACCAGTAGCTTATTGATTCAAGTTGTCGTCGAAACTTGAGCGAATTCATGATGTTTTCCATGTGTCTATGCTAGTAGAGGAGATCGAGGTTCCACCTTATCTCACTTATGAAGAGGAACCGATAGAGATTTTAACTAGTGTACAGAAAGTTTTGTGAAACAAGAGAGTTCCATTGGTTAAGATTTTTTGGCGCAACCACAAAACGGAAGAGGCTACTTGGGAAACTGATGAAGTGATGAGACGTCAATATCTTTATTTGTTCAGCTTAGGTAAATTTCGAAGACAAAATTATTTTTAGAGGGGGACAAGTTTCGAGGGTATTTTAGGAAATTTAGCTTATATGTGCTTGGATTTTTTTATGGTTGGTAATCGATAATGTTTTCGACTGTGGCAATTAGGAAATTAAGTCAATTTCTGTAAATGAGTTTTAAATACCTTTAATTTTGAAAATAGGATTGATTTGTAAAAGAGTCAAAACTGAGAGTTTTTATGAAGTAATTAGACCAGAATTTTAAATTTAACCTAAATACCCCATTCCCAGTTTGTTTTCACATTCAACCATTCTCAATATTGAGTTGTCATCCCTTCTTTCTCTCTCAAATCTCCCAACCAAATTTTACTTCCAAATCCTAATTACTTTTGATTTTCAACATCCCTGGAACTATAAATCTCCATTAAAACCAAGAAAACACACAAAAATTTTATTAATTTCATATTCTTCAAGAGTGGGTTTTCTCGAATTTACGTCAAAACTCGTTTTTCTTACATTCAAGATAACCATTGTTCTATCTAATAGTTTTAAATGTTATTTAGTTCCTTAAGTCGAATTATTAGCCATTAAAACGCATGTTTTAAATAAAACCCGAAAATTGGGTCGTTAGTGGTGGATTTTGGGATTGTAAATTAAAGTATGGTTTCAAAGTGTTTTTCAACATTTTTTAACATGATTCGAAGGTTTCTAAAGCTACATTGAAGTTTCGTTAAGATTTTCTCGAGTTTTAATTAATTTTCGTCATAATGGCCAAATCTTGTCGAAAAATGTTGAAACCTTAAAACGTGTAGTTTTGTGTAGTATAAAGGTTGGGAGTTAGTCGTAGATGAATATGTAGATGAATGAAATTCATTTAGTGTGAAAATATTAAGTATAGGCCGATATATTTGAATTTAAATTTTCCATGTCGAAGGTTTCGGTTAAATGTGAACGTAGCTTAGGTTTTTATTTTTACTGTTTAAGGTGAGTTAATGACTGATTGTTGATTGTATATTTGTGTGGTTTGTCTTGTTGAAGTGTCGGAGTCAGTAAGACCTTTAACAAGTAAAGAAAAAGTCAAATAAAAGTGTAACCTCCCAAACCCGGCCTAGATGTTATGACTAGATTGAGAAGCCTACATTAGCCACTAAAATGGCTAAGCCAACTTACGTTACTTTTAAAGACCTTAAATAAAATCATTTTAGAGAAAAATGTAGTTGTACTTTGAGTTAGCTTAAAAGCATTCATTCATTAGGTCGTGTATACTTAGGATTCATTTTATTGTTGATAGTGTTGCTTAAGAAAAACCGTCTGGTTGTCTCTATTCTTTAAAAAAAACTCGATGTTAAACTAATGCAACGGAAAAACCATTTTTCAAGTCATTTTGGGAACTTAGTTGCCTTATTGATTTGTTATTCAAAAATGGTTCCTTTGCAATGCAGCGAAAACTAGGGAACAATATCAAATTTTACTTAAGTTCGATATCATGCATTATCCGGTTATTATGCTTGAGTAATCCATGCATGCAAAAATCCC
>CM025151.1:20554217-20576868 GCA_013467495.1 Gossypium gossypioides
CTATTTTCTAGGATGATTATGTTAATTCAATAAGATTTATTTGATTCATGTTTAACATGTTTGTGCCTCAGCCGATCATGTTTTCAATTAAAATCAAGATCTATTTCATTCATACGTGATTGGGTGCATTTAGATTAGCTGAGTGATCCTAACCAGACGATGGCCAGTAGACGAATAATTGAAAACTGCAATGCTCAATTTAGATCATTAAACCCGACTAAATTAGAGGTTCATAATATCTTTAGTTAGCTCTATTCTCTTGCATAGTTTTCAGGTTTATGTGATTAAACTATTGCAAATGTAAATGTCCCTGTGACGTCGCATAAATAATAAGAAACACTTTGTTTAATATGATCAGTAAAATGCATATTTCACTAAGTAAAAGCTTCCAAGATGACTTAATTCGGTTTTCAAACTCATGAAAGATCGACTTGCCATGGAATGCTTTCCGAACATTGTTAAGCATGACGAAAATTAATTGAGTTGATTAATATAATTATCCTAGCTTATTTTATGTTGATTTTTTTGTTGCTAAAGCCATTCATTCATACATTTAGATTATTTTCATTTAGATTAAATTGCATAGGGATCATCTTGCATTTAGATAATTTAATCTAATCATCCAAAACTCAAAATATTATGTTTTTATACCAAATTGTGAATTTATAACTTTACAATTAATTGATTAACATACACAATCCCTGTAGAGATGATAACAAATTTTTACATGCTTATTACTTGAACGACTAAGTACACTTGCGCATATTCCTCGTTACAAGTTTTTGGCGCTGTTGCCGGAGATTGTTGCCTTAATCATTCCTTGTGAAATTATTTTTACAATTTGGTTTTTTATTTTTTTATTTAATTTTTAACTGTAATAATTTATTTTTTGCATTATTTATTTTTTATTTATTTATTCTCAGGTGTTTTATGAGCATAGATCAAATCATTGATCTATTACCCCGTGGACCCTAAAATCGAGTGGAGTTTTAGACAAAGAAGACATGAGAGATCTGCTCCAAGACAAGCCGAGATAGACCTTGGAAATCAAAATGATGGACAAGGTAATGGAGTCGAACAAGTGCTGATGATAGGGATTGTGCCATCAGACAATACGTTGTGCCATTGTTCAATGAGTTAAACCCAGGAATTATAAGGTTGGATATCGAGGCACCCCAATTCGAATTGAAACCAGTGATGTTTCAAATGCTCCAAACGGTGGGCCAGTTCAATGGTATGCCCACGGAAGATCCACACTTACACCATTGATTATTCATAGAGGTGAGTGATTCATTTAAGTTAGCTACTGTGACTGAAGATGCACTGAGGTTAAAACTATTTTCGCACTCGTTGCAAGATCCAGCACTAGCATGACTGAATTCATTGCCTCCAAGTTCAATATCTACTTGGCAAGAATTAGCAGAAAGGTTCTTGGTTAATTATTTTCCACCAAGCAAGAACGCAAAGTTGCATAATGAGATAACTACTTTCCAACAGTTGGATGATGAGTCTTTATACAAGGCGTGGCAAAGATTCAAGGAATTACTTCATAAGTGTCCTCATCTTGGGATTCCTCATTATATCCAATTGGAGACATTTTATAATGGTCTCAATGCACACACAAGATTAATGGTATATTCTTTTGCAAATGGTGTGATTTTGTTTAAGTCTTATAACGAGGCTTACGAGATCATCGAGAGCATTACAAGCAACAATTATCGATGGCCGACAAATCGAGCAATTTTAGGAAGACGAGTAGTTGGACTACATGAAGTGGATGCACTGACTTAACTCTATGCTCAGGTATCTTTTATTTTCTCAATTTAAAAAATTACAACTAATGGTTTAAATGATTTTTCAGCTCAATCACCAAGTCATTATGATGTTGTTTCGTATTCTTTTGAGAATTTCCCTTCAAATCCTGAATCAGTTTATTATGTAAGGAACCAGTATCAAAATAGAAGTGGACAAGGACCACAATCCTACTTCTACAATCCTTAGTAGTGGAATCATCCGAACTTTTCTTGTAGTAACCAAGGAAAAGGACCAAAAAATAATCAAATGCAACATAGACCCAACCGAACCGAAAGGTTTAACCAAAAAGCCCTAAACCACCTCAAGCTACGTCATCAAATAGTTTGGAGGACTTGTTGAAACTCAAGCAACAACGCTAAAAAATCTAGAGAACCAGATGGGTCTGTTAGCTACTGAGCTTCATGGTAGACCACAATTAGCCTTGCCAAGCGATGCAAAAAATTTGAGAATTTTGGGTAAGGAACATTGCAAGGTAGTCGAGTTACAAAGTGGTAAGTTTTTGGAACCTAAGGAGGTTGTGGTTGAAGATGAGCCTATTGAAAAGAAGGGAAGTCATCCAACAGTTTATGTCCTTACAACAGAAAAATCAGATGCTAAAAAATCTAATAAGGTAAACCCTAAACTAGTGAATTCTAAAAAGCTAACACCTACTTTTGCAGATTTACCTCCTAAGAAAAGTTGTCCATGTCAACCTAGAGTTCCATATCCTTAAAGACTTCAGTAGAATAAGAAAAAAAAGAGGTACAAGTCAAGAAGTTCTTTAATGTTTTAAAAAAATTACATATCAACATTCCATTAGTGGAGGCTTTAGAGAAAATGCCCAACTATGTGAAATTTATGAAGGATATTTTGCCCAAGAAGAAACGACTTAGTGAGTATGAAATTGTTGCTTTGACGAAGGAGTGTAGTGTGTTCTTACATAACAAGCTACCTTCGAAACTAAAGGATCCTGGAAGTTGTATGATACCTTGCAACATCAGTGAATCATATTGCGGTAAAACTTTGTGCGACTTAGGAGCAAGCATCATCTTGATGCCAAAATCCATTTTCAAGCTGTTGGGAATAGGTGAAGTAAGACCTAGTATTGTGACATTTCAACTGGCAGATCAGTCATTAGCATATCCCGAAGGGAAGATCGAGGATGTTTTGGTAAGAGTTGATAAAGTTGATAAATTTATTTTTCCTATTGATTTCATTGTATTGGATTTTGAAGTAGATAAGGAAGTTTCAATCATCCTTTGGAGACCTTTCTTAGCTACGGGAAGAATGTTGATATTTGTGCAAAAAGGGGAACTCACCATGTGAGTTCAAGACAATTAGGTAACATTTAACATTTTTATGGCAATGAAATTTCCCGATTCAATGGAAAAGTGTTCAGTAATTGAGGAATTAGAAACCTTAGTTTCTATGGAAAGTAATTCTGAAAAAGACTCGTTGGAGAACACTTTAAGGTCTAAACCATTCGAAGATGAAAAAGGCAATGAAGGCTTGGTTTTGGTGGAAGCCAATCCTAGGAGTTATGATCAACCACACAATTTGAACTGTTAGAGTTGAAAGTTCGAGAATTTACACAACCCAAGTTGTCAATCGAGGAACAGCCTAAACTTGAACTGAAGGTACTTCCGTCCCATTTAAAATACGTTTATCTTGGTAATAATTCTACTTTGCCTATGATTGTTTCAGTAGACTTAATAGAACATCAAGAGGAGCAATTGATTGTTGTTTTAAAGAAATTTAAAAAGGCAATTAGTTGGACCATAGTTGACATACAAGGTATAATATGTATGCATAAATTTATTTTAATAGAAGGTGTAAAAGGGAAATTTAATGGGAAAAGGAGACTTAACCCTATCATAAAAGAAGTAGTATGAAAGGAGGTGATTAAATGGTAAGATGCGGGAATTATTTACCCCATCTAAGATAGTTCTTGGGTAAGTCCGGTACAATGTGTACTAAAGAAAATTGGGATCACGATTGTAAAAATGAACAAAATGAGTTAATCCCGATGAGAACTGTCACGGGTTGGAGAATCTGTATTGACTATAGAAAGTTGAACAAAGTCACTCGTAAGAATCACTTTCCATTACCTTTTATGGATCAAATGTTAGATCGGCTGGTAGGTAATGAATTTTATTGCATTTTAGATGGATATTTGGGATAAAACCAAATAGTTGTAGCCTCGGAAGACCAAAATAAAACTACTTTTACCTGTCTGTATGGTACCTAAGAGTTTTATGTAATGCACCTACCACATTTCAGTGAGGTATGATGGCAATTTTCACTTATATGATTGAAATTTTTTTTGAGGTTTTCATGGATGATTTTTCTGCTTTTGGTAACACTTATGATGTTTGTTTGAGTAATTTTGCTAAGGTACTTAAAAGATGCGAGGAGACGAATCTTGTCCTTAATTGGGAGAAATGTCATTTTATGGTTAAGGAGGGAATTGTCCTAGGACATAAGATTTCCAAGAATGGAATTGAAGTGGATAAAGCAAAGGTGGACGTAATTGAAAGATTACCACATCTAGTTAGTGTGAAAGGAGTAAGAAGTTTCTTAGGTCATGCCGGTTTTTATCGTAGATTTATTAAGGATTTTTTAAAAATTTATAAACATTTGTGTATGCTTTTAGAAAAAATATATTATTTTTTATTTTAACAAAGCATGTTTAGAAGCTTTCGAGAAATTGAAAAATTGGTTAATCTCAACCCTAATAATTCTTACACTTGATTGGAACTCACATTTTGAGTTGATGTGTGATGCAAGCGATTTCACTATTGGAGCTATGATGGGTCAAAGAAGAAACAAAGTGTTTCATCCTATCTACTATGTGTCACACCCCAAAAATAGACCTAAGAGTTTTAGGGGTATTTTAGGAACTTTGGCCTATATGAGCTCGGAATTTCATAAGGTTGGTACTCGATAATGTTTGCAACAACAGTTTTCATAAAGTTAAGTTAATTTTTGGAAACGAGTTTTAGATGTCTTTAATTTTAGAAAAGGGACTATTTTGTAAAAGGGTCAAAGCTATGAGTCTTTATGAAGCAATTAAACCAAAATTTCAAAATCAACCTAATAAAACACTCATTCCCTCTTTTATTTCACAAAAGTTTTTCTTCTCATATGCTTGTGCCATTTCTTATTCTCCCAAATCCCTTCCACTTGCTTTTGATCTTCAACTCCTAAATCTTTTTGAATCCTATCACCCTTGAGCCTTAAATCTCCATTAAAACCAAGAAAATCACCCAAGAATTCCACCATCTTCATCATCTTCTCCAAAATGTGAGTTTTTTGGGTTTGACTTGATTTTCTTGCATTCAAGGTAACCATTTGTTTTCCTATTAGATTTAAATGTTATTTGGTTCTTTAAATTGAATTTTTAGCCATTAAAATGCATGGTTTAGGTAAAAGCCAAAAATCGGGTCTTTAATGGTGAATTTTGAGTTTGTGGATAAAAACTTTATTTTAAAGTTTTTTTTAATTAGTTTTAACCTAATTAACTAAATTAGAAGCTTTCTAAATTAACTTTTAAGTTTTGTCAAGGATTTCTTGGGTTATAATGAATTTTCATTGTAATGGCCAAAACTTGTTGAAAAATTTGATACCTTAAAACGCATAAATTTGTGAAGTTTAAAGGTTGGGAATTTTGCGTATATGAATATGTAGATGAATGGAATTCATTTCATGCAAAAATATTAAGCCTAAACTAAGTTATTCAAATTTTAAGTTTGTTGTGCTAAAGGTTTTGGTTAGAAATGAATGTAGCTTAGACTTGTGTTTGTGGTTGTTTGAGGTGAGTTATTGACTGATTATGTGTGGCTTGTCTAAGCTTTTAGCTTTTCTACAAAAGTGAATATTTCGGTGAGTGTTTTGGAATAGTTGCTCACAAGCAATTCGTAGTGTATTTGGGAATTTAGAGGTAGCCAAAACCCCTTCTCTAAATTCCAAGTGTAAGTGTTCTTTTACCAATGCTAAATATGTGATAACTATGTTTGTGATTTGTGAGAAAGAGGATTGTGATGTGATGAAATATGAACATGTTGGGATGACTGTTGTGACGGTAAATATGAGGGTATGTTATTCATGTCATGTGACAGAGTGTATAGTGTGCTAATGATATGACTATGCGATGAATAAGTGCGGATAATCAGTGAGTAATATTTGATGACATTATGGATATTTTCGCCTTGTGACTTAAAGAAACTGTTGGATATAGTTGGTATGTCATAGGATTGTGAGTACTCCCTTATTTGTGATTGTGATATATGGGGCGTTGAGGCCCAGAGACAATTTTGGAGAGATAAGGGAATGTGAGCCAAGCTCCATTCACTAGGATATGTACGTGTGGTGTGTTGGAGAGCGTTAGCTCTATGCTTCGCTTATGGGATATGTTTGACTCTACGAGTCTATGTGTGCTGTGTTGGAGATCTATATATCCGATGTGTGGTGATAAAGACCACTTTATGTTTCATAAACTCAAGAGCCAAATTACCATAGACTGTGACTAATGTGACTAAATGTAATTATATGTGCTTATATGCAATTGATGTGTGTGTCAAAAATTTGATATATGTATGCCTAAATGTTCGTATAAATAAGGTGTAAAAGAATGCATGGAATATGACTAAATATGTGAATCAGGACACTTAGTTAATGATGTTTTGGGAATATGTTCTATGTTGTTTGGTTGATGCATGATGACTTGTTTGCGTAGTGGTTGTTCTAGGCATTCACTGAGCTTATTAAGCTCACCCACTCCATTTTATCCTTTGTAGAGTAGTTACGTTCCTGGTGTGAGCGGTGTGGCTGTCGAGGGATTGATCCCAGCCATTTTTTACTCATTATAGTAGGTGTTTTGCATATTCTAGTTCTAAAGGATAAAAAGGCAATGTGGTAGACATTTATATCAATTTATTAAGATGTATTGGGGATTGTTTGTATATTGCGTATGTTTGGGAAGCTTGTTAACTTGGACATAGTGTTTGGTTTATTGTTTAGACATTTTGATGCACATGTGACTAGGTGAATGAAGCATGATGTTTAAGGACAGGTTTGAATGATTTAAATGCTCTTATATGCTAAATTTTTGTAACTCGAAGCAGAGGTATCGATATTAAGGCTTTTAAAATGATACCTTTGTATTTTTGAAAGTGCAGGGACTTAGAATATCAATTTGGTATCGATACCTTGGCCCGAGTATCGATACTCAGGGTGTAATTATCAATACCTTGAGAAAGGTACCGATATTTTTTGATGTTTTAAAATCTAGCGAGAAACAGAATGCTAGTTTGGTATCGATTTTCTAGCTAGTATCGATGCCACATAAAGTAAATATCTATACCATAGATATGGTATCCCTTGCCAGAATAGGGTTACAGAGCATTACCGTATAAACAGAACAGTAACTCATACATTTCATACATAATACAAACATGACATAAATCATTCATTTTCATACATATTGTCCCTAAATCGAGCCTTCGAGGCCTTAGAAGTAATTACAAACAATTCGGGACTAAATTAGAAACATTTGGAAAGTTCAAAAAAAAGATAGAAAAATTTGACTACAGGGGTCACACACGTGTGCCTCACACCGCTGAGACACACGCCCGTGTCTTAGGTTGTGTAACAATCAAATTAGGGTCACATGGCCGTGTCCTAACCCGTGTCCTCACCCGTATAACTCTTTGATTAAGGTAACACGGCCAAGTCATACCCCCGTGTGCCAGGCCGTGTGTTAGGTCGTTTAACTTCCTAACTTGCATGCAATAGAACCTACAGGGGACACACGACCGTGTCACCAGGCCATATGTCACACATGGTTGAGTCATACGCCCGTGTCTCAGGCCGTGTAGACATGATTTTGCCTAAAATCAAGTCATTTCCAACACCAACTCATGCATAACTCTTTAGGCCAATTGTGAACCTATTCAAGGAAACTCAACCCTATCAAAACATACATATAAATACCAATTCAGGACTCCTAAATAAACTAACCAATATGCCATTCAAGGCACCTCAATTTCAATCACCAAAACCTACCTAATAATGAAAATTTTACCTCTTACCATTCATCATCTACTAACTCCAAAAACTTACTAAACATACAATATAAAGTAGCTTAATGACACAAACCATCAATGATACTAATAAACCATTCTCATTCATTATCAAAAGTGACCAAAGGTACTCTCTAAAACAAGCATTACAACCTATTATGCATACATGACACCAAAACACAAACACATTTAGTTATTATTTACATATTCATCAAACACCACTTTAAAACATCCCAAATACATTTCAACCATAATTCGACCACATAAGTTTATACATGCCACTACCCTAGGAGATACAAAAACTATCAATATCGATGGATAGTGTGAGCTGAAGGTTTGATCCTTCCAAAATGTCAGCAATAACTATAATATCCCTAAATCGTGTCTAAAAGTTTTGGGTATATTTTTCAGGTTCCGAGTGTGAAACTAGGAATTTATGGGGATTCTAGTAATTTTTAATTTATTTCAAGAGGTTAATTTCATCTAAAATCGATTAAACAATAATCTGAAAAAATAAAAATATTTTTAGAAAATTAATTTTAAAGTAATTAAATAATTATGAGTGAAAATAATTAATTTAGGTCGAAAAAGAATTTTAAAATAATTTTTTGGTGTAATTTGAGTTAAATTTAAATACTAATTAAATTGGGTTTAATTGTAAAACAAGGGAAAATTTAGAGTATTTATTTGACAAATAAACCTTAAAATTCGAAATTTTGGAGGGAAAGGATTAAATGGTAAAACAAGAGAAATATGGGAGTGGCCATTAGGCAAATTCCCCAATTTTTAAATTCTGGTGGGTTGTTTCAGCTTTAAAAACAATGCATCTAGCCTACTTTTCACACCATTTACATCATATAAGATAGCTCTAAATTCTGTGTACTTTGAATGGTTTTAAAGATCTATCATCAGATAATAGAGCCAACCATTTTCCTTCTCAAAATACTCTCTCAACTCACTCATAATTATTCTCAAAAGTAGCCAAAAATATTCTAAAATTTCTCAAGATTCTTGAATCAAAATTTTCAATCAAAGGAATTAGAACGAATCAATGGTAATTATTATTTCTAAACTTATTTTTATGATGATTAGAAACATTTTTACATGATTTGAGAGTCAATTGCATGATTTTTTATCAATGTCATCTTCTCCAAAAGCTTAAGGTGCTTTAATGGTGGATCTTGACTTTTGAGAGGAAATCCACAAATCAATAGATGTTCTAAATCGAAGTGGATCTATTAAAAGTTTTTTGGTTTTATTTATCAAGATTAAACATGATTTGTGAGGTAATTTGAAGAAATCTGAATTTCATCATCTTCATGAACCGATTTTCCGGATTTTTGTGAAAGTGATTTAAATGTGAAATTGATGCTTAGTTTGTGTATTTGGTCTAGTATTGATGTTTGAAAGTGATTAGGAGGGCTGGAGAGATTGATTTTGTGAGGAATCAAGTTTTCAACTTAATCTTTGTAAAATGATTTCGATTAGCATAGTTAATTAAAATTCGTGTTTAATATAGCTTTGGAAATGTCGCAATGTCTACTTTGCCTCTGTTGAAGCTCTGAATCTTGAAGAGGACCGAGACAACTAGAATTGAAGCCCAAAATTGCCTAGTTGATCACTTGTTGTGATAGAATAAAATTGTGAGGTAAGTGTTTCTAAGGGTAGCGTAGTAAATTGACCGTCAATTATGTTTAATTAGTACCTTAATTAATGATTAAATTTAATTAATTATGGATGAATGGTTGATTTTGCAACATTGGTATTAAATGTGAAAAAATTTGAATTTGTATTAAAAAAATGGTAAGTGAATTTTTGGGTGGTGTTGTGCTATTTAATTAGATTAATTTTAGGATGATTTTAAGCATGTGTACTAAAATTTTTTATCATGTTATGTTGAAGTTATAATTAGTAAGTGATTATGGAAAATTGGCAAATAAATTGCTTGATTTAATTGGATATTAAATGTTATGTTACATGTTAGACATAAGCATCTTGTCACATTAAATTGAGCACACTAATGATTGATTTATATGCTATGTTTGATTTAATAGATTGGCAACATGCATGGTGGATTCATTGGATATAGTTGGCATGTCATAGGATTTGTGGCTACTCACCATTATTTGTGACATTGTGAACATATGGCTCATGGTGGACTGATTTGTTGGAGTAGATAAGGGAGTGTTGAGCATGAGTCTCCACTCAATGGGTTATTTGAGGTGCTATAAAGGAGCGTGTGCTTTGGCCTGCTCAACTCAGTAGACTATATTTGATATTTGTGGGAGTTTGGAGATCCATTGATCCGATGTAGGATCACCCGATTAATCCATGAGAAGTGTATGCCAATATATATTTATGTCTGATTGTTGCTATATCAATTAATGATTGAAAGCCATGAATAATTGATTTTTGGTATTGAAATGCTTATGGAAATTAAATTGACATGTTTAATTACTTTTGGCTGACAATTGATGAATGATTGGTCGTAAATTAAGCATGAATTGGATGTTAATTTACTTGTTGTTTTTATTAACATTCATTGAGCTTTTTACAGCTCACACCCTCACATTCGTCCAGATATCTGTCGGGATTGAGGAGTTGAGGAGCCGAGCAAAAGAGTTCCAAGAGATTTAAACTTGGTAGAGACTTTATTACGCATTTTAGAGACTGTAGTTGGGCATTGTGGAACTCCCGGGAATTTGTTTGATTTTTTGTTGTAAATGGACTTTGGACATTGGACATTTATTTTGAATGGTTTTATAATAATTTTGAGATATATTTGAGTTTAATTATTGATTGATTTATGGTGTATTGTTGCTTGATAACACGATGGTTTATAACACGGTGTGTGAAGCATGAAATTTATACTAACGATTGTTTAAATGAAGCTTTCATGGAGTGGTTTACTAGCGACTAAGGTACGCCACTTGCTTGGTTTATTCGGTGTTTGATGTGCATGAAATTAATTGTTTAATTCTATTTAATTCAGGCTTAATTGATGTTAATAAATTAATTGAAGTTGTGTGTATATATATATGTTAATTAATTGTAGTTAAATCAGGTTTAATTGGTTATTAAAATATGCAAAATCAAGTTTCAAATGAGTTTTTCGCAAAAATAGGTGCAGTGGTTTTCAGACGGGCATGTGCCTGTCCACACAGGCGTGTGAGGGGTTACACACGGGTGTATGGGTAAGTGAAACGAGCGTGTGGAAACTGGAGCTATCACACACAGGCGTATGGAAACTGGAGCTATCACACACGGGCCTGTGCGATCTGCCAAACAGTTTTTCACAACATGAACACGGCCATTTAATGACACATGGTCTGGGGGACATAGCCGTGTGGGTTTTTGGGGGTTTGAATTTTTTTCTTTTTAAATTGGATTCTAATTTTTTAAAGTTACTATTTAGTCCTGAAAATTGATTAGTTTAATTAAAGCCCTAAATGATAAGGAAACTTGGTAAGATTTTAATATTAGTCCCGTAATGGGTAAAATTCGTTAGAAACACATTTAAGTTGCAATTTGGAATAGATTATGATAGATTGTATTAGTTACAATTTAGTCCATAATAGCAAAACTTCAATTAGACATAGCGAACTCAGTTTAAGCTGAAATTTTTAGGATTGCAAAATTTTGACTAAAAGAAGGTCGGTAAACATTTAGATCTAAAATCGAATTAGTTTTTCCGTAGGTGGTAAAATGAAAAAATTACCCTTAGGACAAATTACCTAGGAAAAGTTTAAAATTGGCTCAAAGTTTGCTTCCACGTTAATAAATAACTAATAATCAGATAATATTGAGGAGTTATAAGGTCGGGGTGTGTCTTGAGTGGTAGTTAGCTGGAGATTCATTGAGGTGGCTAATGTAACACTTTGAATTTAGGTCGGTCCGTCCTGATCGGGTTTGGGGTGTCACAACAACAAACTACAAAATAATCTATAACAATGAATAAGATTATAGAGCTTAGTAAGAACATAGTATATCTTATAATCTAATAATGAATTGAATACAATTCAGAATTACCAAAGTCTAAACAGGGTACACAAGTGCATTCAATAGTACCGAAGTACAAACAGGGCACGTATGTTGGGATGATATTTGTCACACCCCAAAATTGGGCTAGGAGTTTTAGGGGTATTATATGAATTGTAGCCTTAAAGTGTTAAGAATTTTGTGACATGGCATACCGGTAATGTTTTCAATTATGGTTTTTAAAAATTTAAATCAATTTCTGAAAATGAGTTTTAAATACATTTAATTTTGAATGTAGAACTGATTAGTAAAAAATTCAAAATTGAGAGTTTTTATGAAGTAATTTAACCAGATTTTCAAATCCAAGCTAAATAACCTCCCTTCTCCAAGTTATTTCAAGTAAAAATAACCCCAAAATTTGTGCTCGTCGTCCCTTATTCTCTCTTTCTATTTCAATCAATTTTGAACTCAAAATCCTAATTCTTTTTTATTTCTATCATCTCTTAAGTTATAAACCTTTAAAAAAACCAAGAAAAGCACCCAAAATACAATAGTTTCCTCCATTATCAAGCTTGTGGGTTTTTCGAGTTCTTGATCAAACGCTCCATTTTTTATCATCAAAGGTAACGATTCGATTTCTTATGAGTTTTTAATGTTATCTAGTCTTTAAAAACTTAATTATTAACTATTAAATTGCATGTTTTAAATAAAAGCCAAAAATTGGGTCGTTAATGGTGGATTTTGGGATTTTAAGTAAAAATGTGGTTTCAAAGTGTTTTTCAATTAGTTTTAACATGACTAAGAGGTTTCTAAACTTAGTTCAAAGTTTTGTTACAAATTTCTAAGGATTTAATAATTTTCACGAAAATTGCCATAAACATGTTGAAAATTTTGATACCTTAAAATGCTAAGTTTTGAGTAGTTTAAAGGTTGAGAATCAATTGTAGGTAAATAATTAGATGAACATAATTTTTTTTTTAGGCAAAAAAGATTAATTAAAGACCGAGATATTTGAGTTTTAAGTTTATTGGTCGAAATTTCAGTTTCTTAAGGAATATAGCTTAGGCTTGCATTTTTTGTTGGTTTAAATGAGTTTTTGGCTAAATTTTGATTGTGTATATTGTGTGGTTAATATGTGTGAAGCATCGGAACCATTGGAACCTTTTACAAGCAAGGCAAAAGACAAGGAAAAGCTGGTTTAAGCTTTTAGCTTTTCCGCGAAAGCGTATTTAGTGAGTGTTTGGAATTGCTACTTGTAGACATGATTCTTAGTGTTTATTGGGAGCTTAGGAATAGCCTAAACTTCTATCCTATGTTTTGAGTGTAAGCTTTCTATTTTCCTTATTTTATTTTTTCCAAATTATGTGAATATGTGAATAACTATGAATGGATTATTATGATTCACTATTGTGAATTGTATTGTATTGTAGGTATATTAAATATGCCGAATGATAGTAATTATGTTGTGTTAGCGGTACAAAGATGTGCACTGAAAGTGTGCAAAAGCCAATAAGTACGTATGTGTTGCATTGTGGAATATGAAACTAATGTAATAGGTTTTTTGTATGTGATAAACTGATCTTAATGCACTCATATGTTGACAGATATATGATGGCTCAATGAACATTATTGTGGCACTTTCAATTGAATTAAATGTGAATTCAATAAGCATGCATTTTATACAAGTTTGTGATGTGAAATGATGAATTTGAATAGAGATGATGTGTATTAAATCAGTAATTAAAATTGTGTAATTGTGGATATTTTGACCTTGTGACCTTATGGAACCGTTGGATATAGTTGGCATGCCATAGGATTTTGAGTACTCACCTATATGAGTTACATGATTTGGGCATTGAGGCCTTGGGACATGTTTGGAGAGATAAGGGAATGTATGTTAAGCTCCATTCAATGGGATATGTTTCGTGTGTTGGAGAGTGTTAGCTTTATTCTTCACTTATAGGACATTTTTGACTCTATGAGTCTATTTAGGGTGTTGGAGATCTGTGTATCCGATAAGTGATGATTGAGCTCACTTTATGTTTCATAGCCTTAAGTGCCAAATTATCTTAAAATGTTTATATGTGTAATGTGATGTATGCCTAAATGAGGATGTGGTTGCTATGCAAATTTATCGTTTAAAAATGATCTTATATGTTATGATAATACGATAAGAGAAAAATTCTTTTAATTGTGAATAATATGTTAAATGAGTTTATTTAAGTTACATGAAAATGTTAGTACGCTTTCATAGTAAATTGCGTATGTAATTATGGATTGGGTTCTTTTCATATAACTTGTGAATGCCTGTGAATATATAAGTTAAACTTGTGAGTTATTAAAGCATGTATATGTTGTTTTAGTCTTGATGAATTATTGTTAAATGAATTAATGAAGCATGAATATGTAATTCTGACTCGAATGGAATATGGTTGTGAATGTGTTGTAGTATGCTCTAGATTGACCTTTGATATTATGTGTACATTCTGGTTACTCTGAGCATTCACTGAGCTTGTTAAGCTCACCTACTCCATTCATAAACTTTTCAGATTAGTTGTGTGTCGGTGTGAGCAGTGTGGTTCCGAAGGGTTATCCAAGCAAGTCCATTTTCGTTATTCGTAGGTGTTTATTGTTTGGTAATGTTTTGGGAATAAGGAAATGTGGTATTTTTTATGCTAGTATTGGATATGATATTTTGAGTTGTCTCCATGATTTAATTACTCTTATGATTTTGGGATTTGTTTCATAATATGTTGACTATTGCTCGAATTTGCTTTTGATGTTTGAAACTATTATTATGGCCGTTTTGGTGTTTATTTGATGATGATATGATAGCATGTTGAACTAGTACGAGTTGGAATGACTTACATGCTTAAAATTTTTTTACTTTTCGGGTCTAGAGCAGAGGTATCGATATTCATGTTTTAAAAATGATACCTCTGTATTTTCAAACTTGCAGGAAAATAGAATAGAGATTCGTTATCGATACCTAATCTCGAGTCTCGATACTCAGGGAAGAAATATTGATACTTTGGTAGGGGTATCGATAATTTTTAAATTTTGGGTTTTTAAGTGAAAAATAGTAAGCAATTTTGGTACCAATTTTCCAAGCGGTATCGATACCTCTTGAGCAAAAATATCAGTACCATGGCTTTAGTACGACACCTACGTTGATGTTTTTAGATTTTTCTAAAACGAACCACATGCATGTTAGCATGTTACGACGATAACTAAAGCTTAAGATAGACTTTAAACCTGTACGAATGTTTAAATGGAAGACATTTTGTTGAGAATGAGCTTTTACTTGTTGTATTTAATATGAGATGGTGGTGTGGCACCTTGATATTCGGGTTTGGCCATCAGGCCGGGTATAGTGTGTTACATTTGGTGGTATAAGAGCTCTAGGTTCAATAACTTTCAAACCTAGGTAACTATTGTGTGTTTGGAGTTCCAAAACTCATGGGTCTAAATCACTCTGTTATCTTGAAATTGTTGACATAATTCTGATTGAATTGCATGGAATTGTTTGAAATGTCTTTGATTCAATTGCATGTGGGGTAGGAACGGGAACACATTGCCTTTAATCCTAAATTTTGCTTACAGGAATGAGACTTGGATCATCTTGTTGCCAGTCACACCGTTTGTTTATTTGTTTCTGTGTATGCTAGATTATTAGATATTCCCCCTAGAAGTGTTAATGTTAGAGCTAGTGCTCAAGAGGATGGTACACCTTTCGCACCTCCTGAACCACCGCGTAGAGTGAATATACCTGATGAGGGTGTAGGCCCTCTGATAGAAGTGATAATTGGAGTGTTTTTAACGGACTGCTGATGCTAACCCTAGTCTTGCACCTATCAATCCTGCACCTGTGAACCATGGGTTACCGCTCGAACATCTTCGGACGTTAGGTGGTAAAGAGTTTCCTAGGCTTAAAAGGATTGATCTAACCATAGCTGAGTACTGGTTGGAAGGATATACAATGATCCTCAAACAGATGTCCTGTTCTGACGAGGAAAAGTTGGGTTGTGCAGTGTCCTTACTTAACGGTAAGGTCCAATGTTGGTGGAATACGATTAGGAAGAAGTTTATTGGCGAGTAGTACATGGAAGCTCATACGCAGGAATTTCTAGATCTTGTTCAAGGTAATCTAATAGCAGTTGATTATGAGTCAGAGTTTGTGCTACTTAGTTAATATACACCTGAGATGGGTCTTTTTGAGAGGGACTATTGTAAAAGGTTTCGTTTTGGTCTTAATTGTAAGATTTAGGTTTACTTGGTAGCTCAAAATGTGGAGATGTTAGATGAGTTAATTGAGAAAGCCAAAGCTGTTGAGGAGACTTTGGTTGAACCACCTCATTTTGTTGTTATTGAAACTGATAAGAGAACTTTCGATGGTCTATCTGATCGACCGCCTAAGAGAAGGCATAATACTCAGGGTTCTAATAGGAGTGCACAACATGAGATCGACCAAGTCAGTCTAAGCAGCAAGATAATGTTGTAGTTAGTACTAGTGGTTCGATGGGTGGTTCTGGATGGCCATTTTGAGTGTATTATGAGTGTAGCATTATAGTGAGTGTCGTTAGCTGATAGGTAGATGTTTTAAATGTGGTTTGAAGGAACATTTTTTTAGGGATTGCCCAAATAGAGTTGAGGTTTCGCAACTTAGAGTTCGGCACTTACTTCTGTGCCTGCTAGAGGTCGTGGTTGCAGTAAAGGGAATAGAAGATTAGTTAGGCAACGGATTTTTGCTCATATTGTTGCTACTCAAGTTGAGTCTAGAAGTCCAGCTTGGGTTTATGCCATTATGATACAACAGGTTCAAGATTTGATCGACGAGATTGCGGGTATTTTTGTCTTGTAATCAATTCATTTATTTTCGTTTGTAGAATTAGGTTCTATTCCTTCGTAAATTTTAAGTAGAGAATTTTGTTAAGGACTATTGATTTAAGAAAAAAATAGTTATGAGTTTTATAGATGAGAGCATCATAGTGAATAGAGGGAATCGTTGGCAAAATTATCGTAGAATAGTTGAGGTAGTGAATAGAACCATTAAAGAAAGTGGTAGGAAGTTAGAGAGAATAAGAATCAGATTGCACACCAAAAGTGTGATAGTTAGTTTAAAAGTAGAAATAACATATCTTATGATTAAGCAAGTGATGTGTTAGTAGGGAATTTTGAGGGCAAAATTCTTTTTAGAGGGGGAGAATTATCACACCCTAAAATAGGGTCTAGAAGTTTTAAGGATATTTTGAAGAATTTTTGCCTTAGAGTGTTCGGAATTTTGTGACATGGCATACCGATAATGTTTTTAATTATGGTTTTTAGAAAATTAAATCAATTTCTAAAAATGAGTTTTAAATACCTTTAATTTTGAAAATAGGACTAATTTGTAAAAGAGTCAAAATTGAGAGTTTTTATGAAGCAATTTAACCATATTTTAAAATCTAAGCTAAATAACCTCCATTCTCCAAGTTATTTCACGTAAAAATAACTCCAAAATTATTAGTCAAAATTGGGTCGTTAATGGTGGATTTTGGGATTTTGAGTAAAAATGTGGTTTCAAAGTGTTTTTCAATTAGTTTTGACATGATTAAGAGGTTCCTAAAATTACTTTAAAGTTGTATTAAGGATTTAATGAATTTCCACGAAAATTGCCATAAACATGTTGAAATTTTTGATACCTTAAAACGCGAAGTATTGAGTATTTTAAAGGTTGAGAATCAGTCATAGGTAAATAATTAGAAGAATGAAATTTGTTTTAGGCAAAAAGAGTAGGTATAGACCGTGATATTTGGGTTTCAAGTTTGTTAGTCGAAATTTCAATTTCTTGAGGAATATAGCTTAGGCTTACATTTTTGGTTGGTTTAAGTGAATCTTTGGCTAAATTTTGATTGTGTATATTGTGTGATTAATATGTGTGAAGCATCAAAACCATTGGAACCCTCTACGTGCAAGGCGAAAGACAAGGAAAAGCTAGTTTAAGCTTTCGACTTTTTCGTGAAAGCGTAATTGGTTAGTGTTTGGAATTGCTACTTGTAGACATGATTCTTAGTATTTATTGGGAGCTTAGGAATAGCCTAAACCTCTATCCTATGTTTCGAGTGTAAGCTTTCTATTTTCCTTGTTTGACTTTTGGCAAATTATGCGAATATGTGAATAATATGAATTGATTATTATGATGCAATATTGTGAATTGTATCGTATTGTGGGTATATTAAATATGTACAGTGAAAGTGTTCAAAAGACGGTAAGTATGCATGTGTTGCATTATGGAAAACTATTTCTAGTTCTTGTGTTTGATTCGTTTTGTTTGAGCCAACACTCGAAGCAATTCGTGGTACAAGAATCACGGAGAATATCGTATGGTTGAAAGCCGGGAACGACAAGGATCCATTTATCCGAAAACACAAGTACGATTTTGGTCAAAGGTTTGTTGCTATAAATATCACAAACCGGATCGATTTTCAAAATTTTCGTTTTCCACTATGTAAAAAAACCGTTTTCGAACCAAATTTTTTCCAACAGAAACAACTAGGGTAAACATTAGGAATTTTTAGTAAGTTCAAATGGAAAATGCTATACTTACCTTAATCTTATTAAGGTATAAATGTAAACCTTAGTTTGACATATTGTTGGCTAGAACCTAACATTTAAAACATCAACAAGATGAGCAAATAACAATATCCATGATTATTAGATGCTACATGTAACCAATCATACCAATTTTCATTACTTTCATATAGTTAACACAATGACATTTTCAATCAATACATCATAAATTCATACCAAGTACACATGATTCAATACAATCATCGTTTTCCATTATCAATCAATAAGATGTAATAATTACAATTAATTCCATTCAATGGCATTTCAATTTGGTTACCAAGTTCATTTCATTATACATTCAAGTTTCCAATTTCATTTATATCGTTTCATTTGGTGAACCAATATGCCAAAAGGCACCTCAATCACATAACATCAAATCAATCTAAACATATGCATAATTTAGCCATTCATCAACCATATGTTTCCAACCAAAATTCTATACCAATCTTACCTCAATGACCATATGAAAAAATCACATTCAAGCATACCGAATTGGTCATTTGAAACATGCATTCACTTGACCATTTCAACATCCACCATCAAAACATTAAAATGCCAAAAGTTCATCAACCAAAACACCACATTTACTAGCCAAACATAATGACCATTTCAATAAACACAATTCACCTATATATGTCATTATAACCATGACTCAGAACATCAAAATCTACCGATATAATTGTTGGATAGTGTAAGTCTGTGACGAGCTTCCAAACCGATTGAGCTTCTGATAATCTAAAAAATATATAGAAAAGAACACATCGTAAGCATATAATACTTAGTAAATTCGTAAATCATGAACAATGCTTACCATTTCAATGCATAAGGTTAAAAATAAATATGAATCAATCCATCAAAAGCTTGGCACAAGCCTAAGCATCACCAACAACACAAGTTAGTGCTTAATCACATAACTTAATAAAATGCATCACATGGTAAGGTAAATCTCATAATCATAAATCATATGGAATCATACTGTTCATAACATGGATATACATACTTTGTTTATCAATACTTCATACCTTTCCATAATTTCATAGTGAAATCCATCGAAACCCTTACTGGTTCATCCCTTTTCATACCTGTTGAACCACTTAGAATAATATCAAATACACGAGAAAGCTCACACTAAGTGTGTTAAACATATGGTCAAAACCATTCTTTTTCCTTTTCCTTTTTATAGATGCTCATACGAGCCATAAATGGGTCTGCTTACACAAGCTGCCAATCGGAGCATAGTTACACGGTGCTACTCACACAAGCTATAGAATATCCGCAACAAATGTCGAAACTCAGCCACCGGTAGGACATTTAGGACCAGCACCCAAAACATGGTAACCCTAATGACATGTCATTTGTATCCTATATATTCCTAAGATTCAAACGGGGCTCAATAGTCTTCGAAACATCGTTGGGTTTCTGTCGTGACATGGTATGATAAATAACATAATAGCATTTAAATCAAATAACATTAAAATGCTATTTAAAGATACGAACTTACCTCGATCACAAAACGATGAAATAGGACCAACTAGTCTAACACTTTATCTTTCCGTCAATCTAAATCCATACGAGGCTTAACTTGATCTAAATAATAAAATTCAATCCATTCAATAATCATTCTATTCAATTCAATACAAAAATCATATTTTTGTAGAATTATGCTTTTTCCCCTATTGTTTTAATTTCTTTATAATTTAGTCCTTAAGCTCGTAAATTAATATTCATGCAATTTGATCCTTACCCAAGCTAGCCGAATTTAATATGGTTCCATAGAAGCTCATAAAATTCATTATTTCACAATTTTCATCATGAATATTACACATTTTTCAATTAAATCCCTAATTGACATTTTCAAGAAAAATCACTTTACAAAAATTGTTTATCTAATAACAAAAATGCATTTTCTTCCATCAAACATCAAAAACCACATGAATACATTCATGGAAAAATCTAATCTTTTAACAGTTTTGCAAATTAGTCCCAGGGCTAGCTAGATTAAGCTACAACGACTTCAAAAACATAGAAATCATTAAAAACGAGATGAAAAATACTTACATGCCAGCAATTTGAGATGAACGAACCCTAGCAAATTTTCCTTTGAACATTTGGTTGAAGAAAACCAAATGGAAGAGGACGATATCTTAATTTTACTTAATTTTAACTTTAATTTACCTATTTACTCTTTTACCCTTTTAAAACATCCATAATTTCAATAAAGCTAATCTCATAAATGTCCACTATCACTTAAATGGTCTAATTACCATCTAAGTACTCTTAATTTAAAGTTCTATAGCCCTTTAATACTTTTAGCTACTAAAACTCTACTTTTGCACCTTTTATGATTTAGTCATTTTTACTTAATTAAATATGCAAACGGTAAAATTTCTTAACGAAATTTTTATATGACCTTACTAATACGTCTTAGACACTAAAATAATAATAAAATAATTATTCACACATTGAATTTGTGGTCCCAAAACCACTATTTCGATTTCACTAAAAATAGGTTGTTACGAAACATATATATGTATTAGGTTACCCGTCTAGGCTAAACATATATCACAACACATTAGGTTACTCGTCTGAGCTAAACATGTATCACACAATACCTGAGAATCTGCAACAAATGTTGGATCCCGTTAAAATCTATGATAATCCCCATACAAGCACACACAAGACCCTATTGGTATGCCAATCGTATCCTAACATTTTACAAAGTTTACACGGGCATCAATTTCACATATTTCAATATCATCACTGTAATTATTCAAATTTCATATTGAACTCTGTATATGATCGCATGTTTCAATTATAACCAAATATCACCTAACATTCAAACTTTCACATTTGTACCCTGTACTATTTCATTATAACCAAATATCACCTAACATTTCAATTTAATCCATACCAACCATATATGCCAAATTCACTAATGTTCCAATTTTGTTCAAACATATATATAATCAAATATAAAAATTACACATAACATAAAATAAAATAGTAAGTTCCATATGAACTTGTTCAAAATGTTAAAAGAGTGGATTACTTCAATGACTAATCCGCAATTTTAGATTTTCCCTTGTTAACTCCACTTTGAACCAAATCTTGATCTATACAATTATTTCATATAACCAATCAATACCTAACATTTCCATACTATGTCATGATATGTATGATATTATAAAATTTTATTTTTTGATTCCCCTCATAATTTGTTCCCTAAACTCAGGATAAGCATTCTTTATTCCAAACTTCGGATTAAAATTCGATTTCATATATTCTTATAAAGACCTTATACTTTTTATTTCTAACATAATTTCGTTACAAGTTTCACATTTATTAAATTTAGTCCCTAATGTAGCAAATTAAATAAACAAGCTAAATTAACTTTACAATCTAGTCCTTTACATATTCTAATCTTAAAATTTATCAATTTCAAGCTTAATTCTTCAAGAAATCAAAACTGGTTATTTTCTAAAACTTTAATAGTTTCACAAAATTTGTACATGAGCTAGATAAATTAAGCTCCCATGACCTGAAATTCATAAAAATTGCAAAAAAGGACTTGGATTTGCTTACCAATTAGTAGTCGAATGTTAGAGAAATTTTTCTAGGTTTTTCTTCTTCCTTTAGATGGCAAGGAGGTGGAAAAATGAAGAGGATGATACCATTCCACTATCTTAACATATTTATAGTTAGATTAAAGCTTAATTAAGTTAGTTTAATTAACCTAAACATAGTTCAATTAACTTAACTTAATCTTAATTACACTTAGTGGATTTTACCATCACTTTCAACTATTTCTTATTAATAAAGGGATTAATTACAATTTTGGACTTTTGGCTTATTGCAATTTAAGTTCTCAAGCCTTTTGTAAATTAAAAATCTATAGCGATTAGACTTTTATAATTTAGTTCCTGAGTCTTAGCTAATTATTTAAGTGACAAAATTGCTCAACCAATCTTCAATATATTTTTATATAATCGTTGTAAATATTCATATTTAATATTTATGGATTCAGTTTATGAAAATGGGGTTCTAAAATCTCATTTTTCAATACCATTGAAAATCGAGTCGTTACACTAAATCAAACTCATATTTTCATGTATCTATAAAAATATCAAAGAAATAAATCACATATATTGCCCATTTGGATTTGACAGTGGCTTGAAAGAAAAGCTTTTCCT
>CM025151.1:20610033-20623100 GCA_013467495.1 Gossypium gossypioides
ATTTTTAGAAACGAGGTTTCAATACCTCAATTTCTAAAACTATTGACTTTCGAACCAATACACTTGTACCTTGACTAACTTTCCACATAACCAAAATTATTAGACTAGAATTCAGTATAATACTGTAATAGCTTCATAAATATTAATAAATAATATTTATTAACTCGATCATCAGAAAACGGAGTTTCGAAACTACTATTTCCAGTACCTTTAAAAATTAGGTTGTTACACAATACATATTTTTATACTTTCCAAAATAAACATTAATTTTCCAATTAAATAATTTTCTCATCTCAGTTTTACCATCGGTAAAATTTTAACAATTATACTACTGACAAAATTTTCAATAAAATATATTCAATATTTCACAACTCAACTTCTTCACTATTACTGAATGGTTTATTTTCATTTTTGGGCTTTAAAAATAAAAAAATATAAACTCATTCTTATGATCATTTCTGAGTAATCCATATATATTTGCAAATAGATCTTTTCTCATTTTCAGTTCCATTTCTATTTCCATTTTTTGAGAAACCCACATTCATGTCCAAATGGTTTCATTTCTCCATTTCAGAGAAAACCATAATCAATTTTGATTGTTTTCTATCTCTATATTTCTATTTATTCTATTTATTTTGATTCAAACATGCAATTCATTTCTAGTTTCAACGAGCTAGAGGAGAGGCCGATTGAACATAGGTAATTAGGGATCAAATGATTTATAATTAAGTTTCAGCTTTTTGTCTATTAATTATAAATTTATTTAGTCACAAAATCATTCCACTATAGTATTGTGACTGAGCTCTTCCAAGCGACATACCATTACAAAAGCAACTATTCAATGCTTGTCCAATGACCTTGTCATAAGTGTGTTACCCTCATAGTATATCCTTGATCTCTTTGGGATAATACCTGCTCTCCTAATATGATCCTATTTTATCTCATGGTAACCATTACATCTTCCTTCATAAAAAGTCAACCACTATCAAATAGTGATAAAGTCATTCATCACAAAGGCGAACAACCTGCGGCCACGTTTACTTTTCATCAACCATGCAATGTGAATGAGAGGATATCATTTACCCATGTCTCGGGCTATGAATTCCACTGTTGCGAATGACGTTACATACTGTAGAAGTCGTACACCAAACACACCAGCTTTCGGTTCCTTACCTATTCGAACTCAAGCTTTTACATACATTTAAGTGTACGAGTCACACATACATAGTCTGTCATCCACTTATAATTTAGGTATGTCACATTATGAACGCCACAAGTGAAAACATCTATAAATGGATTCAGGATCTATTCTGCTTGGGTCCTATTCGATGTACTATTAGTCCAGTCAATCACATCTATGTCTCTATCTTCTAGGAGTCATCCGCTCCGATGCCCAAGACAAAGCATCTACCCAATTGGACTTGATAGACAACATATTAGTCTTTTAATTGGTTTGCTCATTTCCAATTAGACTAAGGACATGTTTAGGTTTGTCTATTAATAGATGTTGTCATTTTGTATTACGATCTTACCATGTAATATCGTTTAGTATTAGTTAAACATTAGACAACCAGTGACAACATTTGATTCCATTTTGGTTTGCGTGCCAAACTCATTTGAGGAAAACAATACAAAGTATATTAATTGTAATAAATGTAATTGTTTTATTAACTAATCTATTTTACAAAATTTCAGGTGTATTTAGACGAAAATACTACACTTAGGGCACCAAATCCAATAGTCTCCTACTGGCCCTAGTGAAGTAGATAAGTCATGTTTTGCATTAGTTTTCCCTTCCAAATGTTTCCCAAAGAGATCTCCAGCTAGTAGAGTCTTGGCAAAACAAATTCCCAAGGTCTGTCCTCATATGCGATCTTTGACTACATCCACTATTCCATCAAACACTACCATCTCCCTTATGATACTTTATATCAATGAGTTTTGTCCTTATGTGGTTTCTTTGACCTATAGCTATATCCACACTATTATAGTGCTATAGCTTTTCCATACCTCATACTCGGCCCTTCATAGTGAAGTTAGCAGTGCAACCATTCCTGACACTTATTCACACTATGGACATGTTGTCTAGGATAAAACACAGCCCGATGTCGATTTCCTCGAATCTCGACATGTTTAAAAGTCAAAATCAATATATCTAATAGGAGTAAGATCTCCTATTGAATACACAAACATATAATTCCTCATTCTCCGTAACTACTTGTGTATATGCTTAACTGCTTGCCAGTGTCTTGGTCTTGGATTTGCCTAATATCGACTTACCAACCCCATTACAAAGTACATATATGAGTGTGTGCATAACATAACATACATGATACTTCCTGATATCGAAGCATAATGAACCTTTCTCATGTTCTCTCTTTCTTCCACTGTTTTAGGAAAGTCCTCTAAAGATAGATTAAATCTCAATACAGAGGGTTGATTTCCCTTCTTCAAATTGGTCATTGCATAACGCTCTAATATCTTGTCTATGTATGAACCTTGAGACAGTGTTATCACTTTGTTCTTTCGAACCCTTAATATTCGAATGCCTAGTACAAAATTAGCTTCTCCCAAGTCCTTCATGCTAAATTTTTGGGCTAACGACAATTTAACTGATGACAATGTCCCTACATCATTCCTAATAAGTAGAATGCCATTTAACATATAGAACGAGAAAGACCACCTTTTCATCCCCTAAAAATTTATAAACTTAAAGTTCATCTATGGTTTCGACATTCAACCACACGGTCTTCTCAGTTATTCTCGTACCAAGAATTGCTTAGAGTGTGGGCTCGAACCAATTGAATTAAAACACAAAATTAGAAAAAAATTTATTTTCTTTTAGGGGTAAAAACAAAAATTCTCTCTTCCTTAGTAAACACTGGTAAAATTGTTATAACACCCTATACCCAACCCGTCGCCGAGAGAATTTCAAGTGAGTGTTTACAAAAGGCAGTGTATAAACACTCACCAATTACGATTTCGCTGAAAAGTTGAAAGCTCAAACTAAATTCCCAAATAATGTATTGAATCATGTCCATAAGTAGCTAATCTAAACACTCACCAATTACGATTTCGTTGAAAGTCGAAAGCTCAAACTAACTTTTCATTGCCTTTATCTCTACTTATAAATGGTCCTATTGATTCCAACGTTTCAAAAAAGTGAATCACACAACAACACAGTCAACATTCAATCACAGACTCACATAAAAAAATCCAAAAATAGAAGCCTAAGCTAGGTTCTCTTTTGACCGAAACCTTCGACACAGAAAACTTAAAATTTGAATATCTTGGTCTATACTTCATCTTTTTTCCTGAAACTAATTCCATTCATCTAATTATTTACCTATGACTAATTCTCAACCTTTAAACTTTGCAAAACTACTCAATTCATGGTATCGAAATTTTATGTAGTACAATAGACATTTTTCATTAAAACTCATTAAAACATTAAAAATCATTAATGAAACTTTTATGTAAGTTTAGAAACCTAATAATCATGTCAAAACCTACTAATTAACACTTTGAAATCAAATTTTTACTCAAAAACCTGAAATTCACCATTAACGACTCTATTTTTTACTATTATTTAAAACATGCAATTTAATGGTTAAAAATCCTGTTTAAAATATCATATATCATTTAAAACTAATTAGGAATTGAATTGTTACCTTAGTTGACGAAAAACTGAGTGTTTGATTAAAAATCTGAAAAACTCACAAGCTTGATAATAGAGGAAAGTATGGCATTTTTAGGTGTTTTCCTTAACTTCTATGAAGGTTTATGACTAGGAGAATGATAAAAATCAAAGGAATAGAGTTTAAGAATCAAAATTGGGTGATTGGGGTTTTAAGGGAGGAGTGGATGACAACACAAGGGAATGGAGAAAAGTTTATGTGAATATGCTATGGGTGGGGAAGATATTAGGTTGATTTAAAATTTTGGTGATATTTCTTGATAAACACACAAAATTTTACCCCTTTTACAAATCGGTCCTTAACTAAAAATTAAAGGTTTCTAAAACACATTTTCAAAAATTGATTTGAATTTCTAAAAACTATATTAAAAAATATTACGGATATACCATGTCACAAAATTCCGAACACTTTATGGCTAAAATTCCTAAATTACACGTAAAACTTTTAGGCCCAATTTTGGGTTGTTACAATTCTCCCCCTCTAAAAAGAATTTCGTCCTTGAAATTTACCTACTGGCACGTCACTTGCTTAATCACAAAATATGCTATTTCTACTTTTAAACTAACCATCACACTTTCGTTGCGCACTCTGATTCCTATTTTCTTTAACTTTCTACCACTTTTCTTAAAGATTATCTTCACTACCACGGACTATTCTACGGTAACGTCTTTAACAATTTCCTATTCACTACGACACTCTCTCATCTAAAGAACTTGTAACCGTTTTTCTAATTCAATAGTCCCTATCGGGATTCTCTACTTGTTAGTTAACTTTCTCAAAATTTACGGAGGCGTAGAACCTAAATCTACTAACGAGAATAAAATAAGTGATTACAAGGAAAAAATACCCTTAATTTCGTCGATGAACCTTGACCCTATGGCTCGCTAACAACGTAAACCTGAGCTGTACCTCCAAACTCAAACTGTTTAGCAACAACATGAGCAACAATTCGCTGCCCAACCAATCTCCTATTACCTCTACCGTGACCACAACCTCTAGTAGGTGCCAAACTCTGAGTCTGCGATACCTCTACTTTATTTAGGTAATCCCTTAGAAAATGTTCCTTCGACCACACTTAAAACTGCCACCCACCAACTTTCGACACTCACTAGAATGCCTACGCTCACAATGTACACAAAACGGTCATCCAGAACCACCCGGCGAACCACTAGTACTAACTACAACATTGTCTTGCTGCCCAGACTAACTTGGTCGCAACTCGTGCTGTGCTCTCCTATCAGAACCCTGAATATCATGTCTTCTCTTAGACGGTCATCCAGATGCATCATTAGAAGCCCTCTTACCAGACTTAGTAACCCCAGAACGTGGCAACTCAGTCAAAGTCTCCTCAATAGCCTTGGCTTTCTCAACTAACTCATCAAACATCTCTGCATTTTATGCTACCAAATAAACCTGGATATCACGATTAAGCCCAAATAGAAACCTCTTTCATCGATCCCTCTCAAAAAGTATCATCTTAGGAGCATACTGACTAAGTCATACAAACTTAGCCTCTGTCAAATCACCCTAAACCAAATCCAAAAATGCATGCTTACGAGCCTCCATATACTGTTCACCAATAAACTTCCTCTTAAAAAACCTCAAGAAAATATCCCTAAGTTAAATGATCAGTAGTAGTACCTCTCCTAATCGTATTCCACCAACGAATAGCCTTACCGTCGAGTAAGGACACAGTACAACCCAACTTCCCCTAATTAGAACATGACATCTGTGTGAGGATCCTTTCAACTCCCTCCAACTAGTACTCAGCTATGGTCGAATCAGTACCTTTTACCTCAGAAAATTTCTTACCACCCAACGCCGGAAGACGTTCAAGCAGCAACCCTCGATTAACACGTACAAGATTGGCAGGTGCAAGAGCAAGTTTAGCATCAGCAATCCACTGAAACGCTCCAATCATAGCTTCCATCAGAGGGCCTACACCCTCATTAGGTATGTTCACTCTGCATGGTGGCACAGAAGGTGCAGAGGATGTACTATCCTCTTGAGCACTAGCTCTAACATTTACATGTCTAGGAAGCATATCTAATAATCTAGCATACAAACAAACAAATAAACGGTGTGAGTGTTAAGGATATGATCCAAGTCTTGTTCCTACAAACAAACTTCAAGATCTAAGGCAATGTGTTCCCATTCCAACCCCACATGCAATTCAATCAGAATATTTCAAGCCACCTCATGCAATTCAAACAGCGTTATATCATAACTTCAAGAAAATAGAGAAATTTAGACTCACGAGTTTCTAAACTTCAAAGACACAACAATCACCTAGGTCCGAGCGTTAATGAACCTAAGCTCTTATACCATTAAATGTAACACCCTATACCCGACCTGGTCGCCGAGCCTGAGTAATAGGATGCTACACCACCATCTCACATCATGCATTGTCACATTTCATGCAAACATATTTTATCTTGGCACTTATACAAATTTTAAATTGGATATATACTAATTATCTATATAACATGCAAAATCTACCTTAAACGAGCTTATTAAATCAATTAAAAATGCTTTAGGACCACTTAGCAAAAATACCAAAACAAGTCACGTAAGTATCAATACTATAACAAAAGTATCAATATTTCCTTTAGAGGTTATCAATACCAATTTGAAAATTGATACCAAAATTGCTTATTGTTTCTCTTTTAGAAACCAAAGTCACAAAAATTATAGGTACCATTGACAAAGTATCAGTAATTTTACCCCAAATATCGATACTCGTGATATGGTATTGATACCAAATTAAGATTCTGGCTTCCTACACATTTGAAAAGCATAGAGGTATCATTTTTACAACCCAAATATCGGTACCTCTACATTAGACCCCAAAAATGCAGCACATATACATAGATCATACTAACTTGTACCAATTCATCATGCTACTATCACATTATCAAATAAATGTCAAAACGACCATACTAAAGTTTTAATATTGAAAATTATTCCGAGTAGTAGTCAACATAACATGATTTAAACCTCAAAATCCAAAGAGCAATTAAGTTATGGAACGTCAAAAACATCATGGCAAAAACTAGCACAAAGTCTACCACATTGCCTTATTCCCAAAACCAAATTGAATAAATAATAAACACCTACAAAAAGCGAAATAGACTTGTTTGGATCACCCCTCGACAACCACACCGTTGACACCAGCACTTAACTACTCTGCAAGGGTTTAAAAGGAGTGGGTGAGCTCAACAAGATTAGGGAATGCCTAGAAAAACTACTATGCAAACATGTCATCAAGCATTCGTAGAAAACACACATGGCATAATTAGAATAATCGCAACTTTATCAACATATTCCAATTACACACACATGTTTAACAGTTTATTTACTAAGTCATTACATACACTTTCTTATATACATCACAATACATAGAAACATAGTTATAGACAATTTCCTTAATAGTCACATATCATATAAACAAATATCACAACACACACATATTCATATATTATGATAGTTTGAGATAATTTGACACTTGAGCTACGAAACTTAAAAGTGGGCACTACCAGCACTCATCATATACACGGATCTCCAACACACCAATAGACTCATAGAGTGAAACATGTCCCATAAGTGAAGCATTAAACTAACACTCTCCAACACATCGAACATGTCCCGTTGAATGGAGCTTAGCTCACATTCCCTTATCTCTCCAAACATGTCCCAGTGCCTCAATGCCCAAATCACATATATATATGGGTGAGTACTTACAATCCTATGGCATGCCAACTCTATCCAATGGTCTCAAGTATCACAAGGCCAAAATATCCGTATTTAAACACATATATTACTTACCAATTTCCGTTTACTATCACTCCACATTTGTAACATTTGCACAATATTATCACTGTCACTTAGCATGTATGTCATGCCTACATATACTCTTTCACAACAATAATCATAAACATACAACACATATATAACATCTCATTTCAGTTCACCTTTTCATAATAACACAAGCACATATTCCACAAGATAAATATCAGCATAAGGAAGCTTACGGTCAGAATGTAGAGTAGGGGTTTACACTACAACTAAATTCCCAAATAATGCATTGAATCATGTCAACAAGCAGCTAATCTAAACACTCACCAATTACGATTTCGCTAAAAAGTCGAAAGCTCAAACTAGCTTTTCCTTGCCTTTATCTCTACTTATAGAAGGTCCTATCGATTCCAACGCTTCAACAAAGTAAATCACACAACAACACAATCAACATTCAGTCAAAGACTCAAATAAAAAAAATCCAAAAACACAAGCCTAAGCTAGGTTCTCTTTTGACCGAAACCTTCGACATAGAAAACTTAAAATTTGAATATCTCAATTTATACTTAATCTTTTTTGCCTAAAATGAATTCCATTCATCTAATTATTTACCTACAACTGATTCTCAACCTTTAAACTTCACAAAACTACTCAATTCATGGTATCAAATTTTTTTGACGTACAATAGCCATTCTCCATAAAAACTCTATCTCTAAGAGTCATCTACTCCGGTGCCCAAGACAAAGCATCTACCAATTGGACTTGATAAACAACATATTAGTCTTATAATTGGTTTGATAATTTCCAATTAGACTAAGGACTTGTTTAGTTTCGTCTACTAATACAAGCTATCTTTCTATATTACGATATGAGCACATAATACTGTTTAGTAATAGTTAAACATTAGACAACCAATGAGCAACATTTGCTTCTATTTTATTTTACGTGCAAAAACCATTTGAGGATATAATACAAAATATATTAATTGTAATCAATGAATTTGATTTATTAACCAATCTATTCGAAAAAAATTACAAGTGTACTTAAATGAAAATACTACACTTAGGGCACTAGATCCAACACCGACTCCTTCACAGATGAGGAAATTACTGCTTTACCAATAATCTTTGAATCTTGTAGAACATAAAGATTGTTGGTCTTTCAACCTCTCATCAGAATGAGAGCTCCATGAGATACCTTAATGCCGCTTGACTCGACTTCGATCCTATGACCTTTCGAGTCTCACTTTCCCAAGGAGATGAGATTCTTCTTTAAATTAGGCATATGCTTGACATCTGATAGTGTCCTAATGGTTCCATCATGTGTCTTGCTTTGGACGTACCAACACCGGTTACCTTACAGGGTAAATTGTTCCCCACAAGCACAACTCCACCTTCAACTAGACTTTATGTGGAGAACAAGTCCTTATTTGGACACATATAGAAAGAACAACCCAAATCTAAAATCTACTCAGACGTAAGTTTAGACCTTTCAGTCATAGACACCAATAATCACTATCATCCTCGGCTACACTATCATTGGCTACCTCAACCTTTTGTTCCTTATCGCTCTCAGCAACCTTCCTATATTTATTTTTCAACTTATAACATTCTGCCTTAATGTGACCCAACTTCTTGCAGTAGTGACATGTTTTGTCACGATTCCTCGACTTCGATCTTGACCTAGATTTGTTTTGACCTGAATCCTAAGTGTGTTGCCTGCCTCTAGCCACCAAAAGCGAAGCTTGATTACCAGGCTTGCTACTTCCACCTAACTTATTATCGAGTTTCTCTTTGCTCAACAAGTTACCCTTCATATCTTCAAATGAGAGTTTATCTCTACCATAAATCAGGATCTCCCTGAAGGTTTTATACGAAGGGGGCAAAGAACAAAATAATAGTATAATCTGATCTTCATCATTTATATTAACCTTGACATTCCTTAGATTGATCAAGAGAGTAACAAATTGACTGATGTGACCCTTAAGGCTATCACCTTTGTCCATACGGTATGTGTATAATCGATGTTTCAATACCAAGCGATTTACGAGAGACTTTATCATATATCGGGCTTCCAATTTCCTCTATAAGGTTGTTTTTGTCTTCTCCAAAAGCACCTCCTGTAATACATTTTTAGTGAGACACAATTGAATTGTTGACAATGCCTTCACGTCAAGTTCCTCCCGCTCTGCCTAATTCGCATTCGCGAGATTTTCCCCTGTAATAACCTTTTTCAGACCGTTTTGAACTAGAATTATTGTCATATGAACTTACCACAAACTAAAATTTGTGATCCCGTCAAACTTCTCGATGTCGAATCTCATTATTTCCATCCTAAACGAGTTGATCTGCAAAAGCTTAACCAGGTTTTGATACCAATTTAATTGGGGATCAACCCGTATAAATAACGAGTAAGAAAAGTAGAAAAGATCGAATACACAAATATTACGTAAAAAACCCTCAAAGAGGGATAAAAACCATAGGAAAAGGAGACTTCACTTATTGAGAAAATAAATGAAGATTACAAGATGGATAAAATAACGTAAATGAGTAGAACCCGAATACAAAGCTCTCTAAAAAACTCTCCCTAAAACTCTTCATCAAATCTCATGTAAGAGATATTCTGTCAACTCTCTAAACAGGGTTACAAAGATAGTTTAAATAGGCTAATATTAAAGTCCTAATTTGGCTAAAATATTCTTAGACAAATCGAAGTTCAATTGGGAATAGATAGTAGAGTTTAATTGGGTGAAAAACCCGATTTAAGTTGAATACACGTTGCCACGTCGTGACGTGGCATATCGCCTCATTAGAGTGTTGTCCATTACGTTATCGTGATGTCGTGCTCCTCCTCATCGTGACGTCGATTCTGTTTCTTCTCTAGTTTGCTCGAAAATGCGAGGCACAACCCACACCATGGTATGCAACACAAATAAAATTCATATAATTGGAGCTCTTTGAGCTTCCATTCATTATTACATATTTCCTATATTTCATAGTAGGTGGCCATTAGACCTTATATGATTCCAAGCTTCTTTTTCACATGTAGGCACTATAAGTATTTTGTATATACGTACACATTTTCACATTTATTTAGGCCTTATGCTCATGGCTATTTTCATATAATGGTTCCAAATAGTGTAGATTCATAATTTCTTTGTTCATTATCTTTCACACAACAAATATCATGCTTTTTAACAAGGTGTCGACTCTATCGACTAAAAGTAGGAATTCACAATTCTTCACATATTTGTCCATAGTGACTTTATTAGCATTTCCGATATGAATAACTTATTTCATACACATTCAATAATCACTTTATGGTAACCAATTTGTATGACATTTTACTAGGAATTTTTAATACCTTATAATCAAGGATTATTAGGCCTTTAGTTTTCTAAGTTTCTTTTATCTAAAATTTAATTTATAGAAATCGAACACATATATTTCAATACCATTTTCATATTTATTTCTCAATTTCATCAAATTTTCGTAAACATGACAACATAGGTAAGTAAGGGTATCCAAGGATACTTACCTTAATGGATACTCTACAAAACTTAATCATGCCTCTATAAGCCTTAATCCATCATCAATCAAGCTTGTAATTCCATAACTCATCATTTCTTTTCATTTTGCGTACATGAAAATATAATAAAAAATTAGCATATAATTTTTCCATGCTTTCCTAATGCAACCTATAACAAAACTCAAAGTAGGGATGTAAGAAGTCATTTTTTTTTACCTTATTGGAGCTTTCTCTCATTAGAACCCTTCAAACCTTAGGCTGACATGGATGAAAATGATAGAGGAAATGAGATTAGGAAGTTGTTTCCATGGTGATTTCATCAAAACTTCAAGGTGGGTTATGACATTTTTTAGAAAAAAATGGAGAAAATGCATGAAAATGGAGAAATAAGAGGACAAATGCCAAGGGAGAGCTGACCAACTGATTTTAGGCTAATGGGGGTTCTTTTTCCCCTATTCTTTATTTCAAATACAACACAAATGGGCTCAAGTCTAAGCCTCCATGTTTAATTTTTTTGTCAAATTGTAGTCCAATTCATGATATGAGATTCGAACGATCCATACAAATTTAGAATATCAAGTATTACATTTAAATGTTATTTTCATCATGAAACTGTCTAGAAATGGCCAAAATACCTTTACAAGGTCAATTTACCTTTTTGCCCATTTATGTCTCTTGACATAGTTTCTTCACAATAATAGGCAATCATTAATTCTAAATCTCATAATTCACTTATAGTTTTTAATATGAAATTATGAAGGGTGAAAATTACATATTTTCCCTTTTCTCAATAAAGTTAGGAAATTTGTAATTTAGTCCTTGTACTTTCAAATCCTTTCCAATTTGGTTCAAAATGTGATTTTCACCATACCAGTACATATTCCAACTTACTGTTAGGCCAATTCATCAATAATAACTTACTTTCCTATTTTGGTCATATATGCTCTTTAGTCCCTAAACTTTTCAATGTTTGGAATTTAGTCCTTTTTGTCATGTTTTAACTCCTAAAAGTTCTTTTCAATGAATCTCATATCCAAAATCACTTTATCTTAATGTAAATTCCTTTATTTGACAAAATTTTCTCAATTTCTCAATAATTCATTATATCTTATTCTAGAATAATGTCACATGTGAAATCGAAAATTTGGGATGTTCCATAAGGAATTACAATATAATTACACTTTATCAACCAAACACGTCTAGCGAATTATAAAGAATTGTAATTCCAAGAGAGTGTAATTACTATCCTAGTAATTACATTTTCATCGAATTACTATGTATTATCCAAACAAACTAGTAGTAGTGGTCCCATTCTTTTAAGTAAGTGGATTTAGAATTGAATTCACCTAATTATAATGAGTTATATTCTAAATATAAGACATATTATGAGTATTTTATCCATTTAGGTTCACCACCTTTACCTTGTAATGACATTACTTCGTCCATGACCTTATTAACAATAAATCTTCATTAAGGTTTGGCTTCTTGAACATATATATTCATAGCACATGGAGTGCTTTTGGTCTACCTCACTAAGAAAAGGTATAAGGGTATCTTTTTGCATGGCTCACACATGAGACCTCACTTATTACATCTTCATTTGATTGTCGCCTATCTAAAGGGCTATTGTGCTATCCAAATAGTCGATCAAAATGAACATGCACCATGCATGTGTCAAGACTAAGGCTAATAGATTGTCACTTTGGACTATAAACACATGTCCTTAGGCTTACAAAATAAATACTTGTCTTTGGCATCGGGAAGACACTTATGTCTTTTCAACTACCCACTCATAAAATTAGAACACCCTGAACTTATAACTCCACTTATCGTGGCTCTCGGCACACTAATTTGTGAACCACCACCTCATTGACTTGCCTCGTTTGCCCCTAACAAGATAGGACAGATATATAATATAAAAAATAATTAAAATACAATCTAATAACAAAATAGCATAAACACCACGTGAGTATTGAATGATTGAGTGTGTCAAAATAAATATAAATATAAACTTTTATTTAAATTTACAACACTTTGAACACAAAA
>CM025151.1:20657661-20669019 GCA_013467495.1 Gossypium gossypioides
TTCAGCTCATTTTCATTGAAAATTCTCTCTTTTCTTTCTGTTTTTCCACTTGCAAAATTTTCCTTCTTCGGTTGTTTCCTCTGCAAGGCTTGACACTTGCTGTCCAAGCAAGAGCAAATCAGCTTGCTACTGCCCTTAAGCACCAACAGCAACACTTCGTAATTAACTTGTTGAAATTTTCACATGAAATTTATTTTATCAACAAAATTTTATATCCTGGGACAGATTATATAGTATCTTTTAAAATACAAAATTTCTCCATTACAAGAGCTGCTATTTATAGACTTGAGATTATTGCTTAAGTTTCATATACTCTATTTCGTAAGCATTTTTATTATTCTTTTTAAGTTTACGTCTGATGTATTCTTAGTATTTGATCGTTTTCAAAAAATTGTAATTTTTATCAGTCGGTACTTACATATTGTTTCTGATTCTTAGACAAAGCTAGTGTACAAGATATTAAAGCTTCATTCTAGAACAAGATTTGATTTATTTTATTTCTTTTCTCTTGTAGACTGCGTAAGCATGTATCTTTATTTTATTTTTTAAAAAAAGATTAAAATATTTTTTGTCAATTTTTGTTTTTTCTCTGGTGCCTTTTTTATTTTAGCGTCACCTAGTGTCGGTAAGCAATCTTGTTGGGACCTTAGTTTTTCTAATATTCAAATAGCTTCTTAAACTACATGTTTTGTCATCATGTACTATTCCTTAGTTGAACAACAGACTAGACAGACCTTTGAATAGTAGTCCGGGCTTACAAGACCGCCTAAGTGCAATGTATTATTGGAATTTTTTATTTTGATCTTCATGATGTGTTAGTCAGTTAGCAAATGATCCTCAAGTCATGTTTTAATCCACCCTCAATGATGTTGATTGAATTTGGAAAGAAGGATGAGTAAGGAACGACAATCTCATCTTAAAGGCATCATTTTCCTTTTACTTTGAGACCAAGCTAACCGATTTACTTACATATGAAGGAAATTATGTAATAACTATTGAAGATATTTCAAGAGATAAATTTAGCCTTTTATTAAGAGTTTTAAACTTATCAAAATGTTGCTTCAAAGCTCTTATGTCAGCTTATAAAAGGTTGCAGGTGATTCTGTGTTCGATTTAAAGTAATGATGTCCAAGAAGAAAGGTTATTTTATCTTACATCCATCTTCGGTGACTAAAGCTTCAAATTCATACAATGATAATGATGTCCGTTTTAATAGCCTAGAGGATGATTTTAAGTATATGTTGAAGAAAATGGAAGTGTTGTGCAAATTGAAGGATTGTTTGAGAGAAGTTGTAATTCTCAAAGGGGAAAAAAGAAATACCCAATACTATTGTCAAAGAGAAAGATGGTGTAATTATTGATCTTAGAAAAGATTAACGAGATACTTGATGAGACTATCAAGAAAAATGATGAAACAATTGCTAAAAATAATGCAACTTTGAAAGCAAATGAGCAAGATTTAAATGATGCCAAAGCCATTATCAAAAAATATGAAACCCAAAGTGATGAGATCTCTAATGTTGGGAGACCCAAACTTGGTTGTAATTAACCTGATAAGAAACCTATATCTCCTATAAATTTGGTTAAATTTAAAAAAAATGATTGCTACTAATCTACCTTAATTTGATATGTCAAATTAGGCTCTCTCGAGCACTTAATGAGCTTGTTGTCAAGTAGTTTACTAGTCTTTTTAATGTTTTTTTATTGATTCATAGATTTTAGTGTTAATGATAGTTTTTCTTACATTTTACCTCTTCTGAGACCCAAATTGACAAAACTATGTTATTAGGAGTCTAAAGGTGGATTTGAACTTGTTTAGGGACATGACTAAGGTCAAACATCAAGGAGGACCTCAACTATTGTGGGGGTCACGACACAAGTGCATGTGTGTCATGACATTGACCCTCCATCACCTCAAGGAAGTGAATTTCAACGAAAACCCAACTTGGAGTAACCTGTGGTGTCGCGACACTAAGCCTCAATTACAAGCCCTCGAGGTCGCGACTCCAAACGAATTGTTGAAGTGAAGGAACCCAATGCCTACTGTCGTCGAGGTTGCAACACCAGTAAGGTTGTGTCGCAACACCAAGTGCCTCAAGCCAAGCTCATGTCTGCTTCCATGGATGTCGCGACACCAAAACCTAGGTGTTGCAATACTGAAGTTTGACAGGTGAAAAAAACAACTTCAAGGGTAATTTTGTGTTCAAACTTAGCTAAAGTCATATTATTTTCTTTCAATGTATTTTTGTTAATGTTAGGGTTAGGGAATCTCATGTATTTAAGACATCTTTATGTCACAACTAATAGAGGGGATCTTTATCATCTTTTTGTGAACATCTTTTATTCCTCACCATTTTTCGCTTTCTAGGTTTTTCCTTTCTTAGCTTAGTAGTTCTTTCTGCTATTTTATTCTTCATTTTTACTACACTTTTAGTTTTCTTAAAAAGATACAAGAACCTTCAGTGTTATTTTGGGTTTTTCTTTAAAATATTCGATACATTTACATATTGCTAGTTATCAAAAGTGCAAAAATATTAACTTGTGATGTGGATTTGTCAACATTCTTGTCATTATTTTCATCAAAAACATCTTCAAGAGTCTTTAAGCATTTTTAAACCCTCGTCTTTTTGTGGTTAATTAATGAATCATTTAAGCATGAAATTGGCTAGACTTTGTATTTTGATTATGAGTAGAAACTAAATTTTATAGTTGTTGGTTGATTGAAATATTGCATGATTAATTTTAGGGTCAATGACTAAATTGAAAAAATTACACTAAATTGAATAGGCTTAAAAATCTTGAATTGAAAACTTTATGTGAACAATTAGATAGGTGAGACCAATTTGATTGTCCTAATTTAGTTTTAGTGAGGTTGAGAGATAAACTAGATTAAATTGTCTAATTAGGTAAAATGGTGACCAAGAGTTTAAATTGAACCAATTAGGAGTTTGAGAAATTTAAACCCCTGCTCCAAGAATTAATTAGAAGCATGGGTATCAATCGACCACTCTATCATATAGAAATGATATTTTTATACTTTTGACTGTTGTTCAATTTAGTCCTCTTAGGTATAGTTTCGCTTAATTAACCTTGAAGTATGAATTGTCATAATATAGCACTTAGTTATTAGCTATCTAGACTTCTTAATTGCATGCTTGAGCGTTGTCATTTATCTTATCGCCCAATCTCTCTTTGGTTCGGTCCTTGGAATACTCAAAATATTCCATTGTAACACTTATAAATATTACAATTGACCTATCACACTTGTAGTAAAAGTCACTTTTAAATCCTTATATTTTGTGTTAATTCTCTACTCAGCGTATGTACACCGTGGCACGGTTAAGTTGTTGGTGCCATTGCTAAAGAGATGTATGTGTGACGAGTTGAATTATTTTAGGTTTTGCCTTCTTTTTCTAGGAAGATAATTAGTGAAAGCTAGGTTTATAGATACAATGTTTTATTTTGTGTTAATGAAAATCTTTAATATTTCTTTGTTGTTAATGTTTTCAATCAAGGAAAAAAATAGTTATAACTGGCCAGAAGATCAATTCACATCTGATGAGAATAGGGTTTCTATGTCTAGCTTAGACTATAATGACAATTATGGGAGATAAGGATATGAGTCTTCTTACGATTTTTATGGTTACACGTCTGAAATCGATAGTTACCATCGAGGGTGATTAGATAGTGTGTCAACATATGATTCATATTCTCAGTATTCAAATATGGATGGGGAATTGTATGGTGAAGAGTATATTTAAGACCCATATCTTATAAATCATGTTGGTATGCTTGAGAATAGCATGCCTTCATGTCATGACATGATAAGGACTATGAAAGATAAATTGTCATTAATGATAGAAACTCTTCAACGTTAAGAAAATGTGCAAGTTTAGTGGAAGAGTTCGTTGATACAAATGCTTTTGAGCTTGAAGAGGCGGTCACCTGTATTATTGTTGGTCATGAAAACTGAAAGGTTGATTTTCAACAATAGTTAGAAATTGGAGTGCCTTGCGCAAGGTTGGATAACATGGATAAAGTCTCCAACTCCATTGACGTAGAGGTAGAGGTAGGAGTAGATATAATTTTAGATGAAGAAGTCATTGAGCTTAAATCGATGTTAAGTGAAAATGTAGAGTTGTCGACGTATTTTCTAACGATTTTTGAAGAAGATCAAACTCAAGGAATAACTAAGGATATATGTGAGTATATGAGTTTTCAACCAGATGAGGGAGATAAGGTTCAAGTAATGCATTATTGCGACACCAAAGGCAGTAAGGCCGTGATGATTTTACATGTTCATTGTCACGACATCTACGACAGTCTTGCATTTGAAGTTTGAGGCAAAAAATTTGGGTCAGTATCACGGCATCGTGCTAGTAAAGTTGTAACACTATGGACAAATTGCAGTTAGTGTAGCGACACCAGGAGTGAGTGTCGTGACATTGTTGTCAAGTATCACAAAATACCCATTTTTAAAGTGGCGACTCGATTCGTGTTTGACACTGAAACAACCTTTTTTACCTTATTTACTTTATTTTATTTTAGTTTTTTATCTTCTAAACTACCAAAAAGCTTTCCCTTTTCGCTCGTTCTAAGGTTTCAAAAACTCATTTCTTTTTAAATATGCACTAACTTTTTGCACTTTATTTCTTCTTTCTTTCTCAATTTTTTGTATTCCATTTCAAGTTGGAAACAAGAAGCAGAAAGTGGTGTCCAATGTTTGTCTTCATCTTCAACAACTATCGAGGTTAAGGGTTTCAATCTCTTTACTTTAGAGTATTTTAATATATTTTTGCAAAATTTGTGTGTTGCATGATTGCTTTGGGTTATTTTACACTTTTCTTATAATTTGTTAAATTCCCATAATGTTTTATATTAGAGTTGGTGTTTGCATGTATATTTAAATAATTGAATATTGCTCAATGATTGGTTTGAAATTGATAATTAAGGTTAGTTTATTCGAACATTTTTTTAAACACCGAGAATTTTTGCTTGCTCAAACCTTAAAGGAAATTGGTGATATGAATCCAAAAGGAACAAAGAGGACTAAATCCCAACTAGAAACCCTTCGTCTCTGGGGTATAACAAGGAAAATTTTAATAATAAAGAGGCCAAATAAATTTTTCTTGTAACTTCAAGGCAGAATGTTCATACTTGAACTTGGGTTTGATCCGGCCTCCTCTTTTTGTAATGACATTTGGGAATTAGTCCAATACTACGGGCAGTACAATTTTTGCCTCATTTTGAAGAAACCCGTGATCATTCCCAATGTATTAGAATTTTATTCTAATTTGAAATAAACAAAAAGCGATAAAGTGTTTGTTCGGAATAAGAAAGTTGGCATATATCATAATTCTATTTGTAAATGTTATGGTGTTCCATATTTTGAACATGATGATGTTTGAAATGTATTTGAATTATTTTACTAATGTTGATATGGATACCATAATGAATTTTCTAACGAAAAATAGGAGAGAATGGAAACGAATGTCATATTTTGATTTTCATTTATCTTTTAATCAGTCAATAATGTTTTCAAATGAGAAAATGTGAATGCAACTAATTTGTACTCGGGTAGGCCCAGTACTAAACACTAACACTATCAATGTATTTCAAGTTGCGTTGCTTTACTCTATTTTGCAGAGAGAGAAATTCCTTAGGGAAATGGATTCACAAATACATGCGTAAGTGTGTTTTTGAAGGTAAATTTGGTATATATTTCCCACACTTGGTCATTGATTTATGCCTTAAATTCGGGGTACAAATGGAGCCAACTGAATAGTTTCATAAATCCATGAAAGGTATTATTAGTGACACCATTCTTGGACAGTATTGAAAATTGCAACATAAGCAAATTTAAGAGTGGAACCAACGTCAAAAGAAAAAGATGGAAGTACCAACTTCCTTACCAAAGAGGAAATCTACAAGGAAAAATCTATAGAAAAAAAAGAGCAAATACGCTAGTAAATAAAATACTAGAAAAAAATAGGCTTTCTATATATTGCATCGTCCAAATATCAATTTTTATCAGTTGTAACAAAAAAAGAAACTTCATAGAAGTCAAAATATGAAGAAATATATATGCTTAGATACTTTATTCTATGGATAAAGATATAATTGATAGACGAAGGATCGTAAAGATCAATTAGCGAGGTTTTGAACCGATACAATAAATAAGAATTGCTTATTTATGTCATGATATGAGATAAAAATTAGGAATCGACTTATGTAATAGAGTCGGTCCCCTAAGTTATTGAGCAACGATGTAGTATCAAATCCTAAAGACAGAATCTTTTAAAATATAACAGTGTAACTACTTTTTCCTTTGAGATAGGTAAAAAGAAGAATGAAAAACATATTTATTACTATTATGGAAAGGCTAAACATATTAGATCTCATTGACACAAGTTATGGAATGATCAAATACAAAGAAAAACAAGGCATATTCAATCTAAAGTTGCAATATTTGATAGAACAATACCTAGAAAGTAACATATAGAACAAGGATAAAAGAAAATTCGTTTTCCATTATTTTAGGAAAAAAGGCACTTCAGACCTTACTGTTTTAAGATGATAAAAGATTAGAAGAAGTTCATTTCTATTGCAAAATATGTTCCAACAACAAGTGCACTAGGTAGAATGTAACGAAGAAAATTTTGGGTGAGAAAAGATCAACCACATCTGAGCTACGAAGATCAACAAGTTATTGATGTTTAAGTGAAACATGAGGTTGCAACTCATGTTGATCATATTGAGGCTATTTCAAATATCAAACACACTCTATTACGTGGAAAAGGTACTTGTTGTTCCATGAGCTAAAATCCTATTATTAAAGATGTTCCCCACCTTATCTCTTTGAATAAATTTGAGGCAAACGAGCAAGGGAAGCATAGATTAATGGGAAGTACGTTTGTTTTTTTTGGTATGGTATGGTATGGTTTGGTTTGGTTTATGCCTTGGAGATGATTTTACTTGCTAGTTGATTTTATTTAAAGTTGGTTTGAGGTTCATTAATACTATTTTAGAAGAAGAGGTTGAACTAAAACAAACATGGATGTTCAAACAGAGACTAGAACAGAATAGAAGAGAACATGGGAAAAGAAGGTAGTGATAAATATTTTTTTACATATTTCCAATTATTACTGTTAACCTAAAGTTTGGTTAACTAATTGAAGTTAGTTTAGAGGTTGACTAACAATTGGTAGTTTTACTAGTCATTTTATGTATACCAAATTTGTTGCTACCTGTTGTTTGATTGGTTATACCATTATGAGGAATTTTACTATCTTTGTGGATTCAAGTAATATTGTCTTTTACCTTATCATCAATGTTAAATTTTCATAATATTGTATTTAAGTTAATCTCTGTTAGCAAACTTACCCACAACCTAAATTTTTCCATCTTATTCTTTCTTCATCGATATCTTTTACAGGATCTTATGATTAAAAAACATCATTGGTGAAGAATATTTATTTGATGGTCTCTATATTCTTAACACGAGAGTTCCTTAATCTGTTGCTTGCTCTAGTATACTCTTTCTAGTTAAAGAAAATTATTGGTTGGTATCACACCCGATTTCCTTTAAACCTAGAAATTTAGAACAATTTGGGGGTTGAATTTAAAGAGACTATAAGCTGGTGGTCTCTACTGAAAAATCAGGAAAATTCAGAAACAAAATTGGTTATGGTTGAAATCCAATTCTAGTTCGACTGGATTAGAATCAACTGGTTTTAAGTGAGAGACAAAATGATTTCTAACAGATCATTTCTATAGAGTTGATAACTGAGTAGAAAGGGCTATATATAGTTGGGAAATGACTTCTCAGGGAGGATTCCCCTCACTTCTGCTTTAGTTTTTTTTCTTATTCATCTTCTTCCTTAGGTACTTCAAACAAGAGATAATTATGGGAAGCTCTACATGGAGCGGCGAACATGAATTTTGAGTTGGAAAAGTAGAGAATACAATAAACTAGTAAGGTTCTTAGTATTTCAGCACACATAGGATTAAGTGAATGAAGTTAAGGGTTTTCATAACCATTTTAAGGGTTCTACATGTTTTTGGAAAACTAAGGTGGAAGTTAAAAAAATACTGAGTTTAACCCGTGATTTGGTTGTCATGCTTAGCTACCAAGAGAATGAAAGTTCTGTCATTCGGAAGTAAAGCTAATAAGGCAAAGAAACATCAAGTGATTTTATGTACTTCGTTCCTAAAATGCCAAGTAGCTGGCTTAACTCTATGATAAGTCCTGTAAAAGATAAGCTTGTATGAAATTTGCTCAATGTATGTGTATCCACCAAAGTAGTTCAATATACGTAGCATCTTAAAAGTGATAGCGTACTCCATGTTAGTATGTAAGTGAAATGTGTGCATTGCATGATGATAATAGTAGGGCACTGTGGGAAAATCATGGACAGGTTAGACAAAGTTAGGATTGGAAAAAAGGATGTTTCTATTAGATACCGCCATACAATGTTGTTGAGTGTACCCGTGATATGCGAAGCTCCGGGCCTTGCGGAAGGAATAGTATGGTGTTCAAGCATCAATATACAGGAATGGCGAAATGGAGGAATGGGTGGAGGAAAAGGGAAATTGGAATTTGATTAAGACTCCGCTATTTGGGATTGCTGGAAGTAAACCGTGATGGGCAAATATTTGGGCCTTGTAGAGGGACACTTCACTGTTCGAGCATCAAAGTGGGTATAAGATAAGACAATATTGACGGCTTTAAGGTTCCAAAGAGCAACACCATGACGACAGTCAACGTATTTTATGGGGCGACATCGCGACGATTGTAAGGTCCTTTGGGGCGACACCTCCAAAAAGTTTAAAGTGTAAGACTATAGCTCAACTATGGCAACCAATGAAGTCTGCCAAGACAATAAATATGGACGTATGTTGTGTAAGACCATAGCTCGGCTATTACATCATATATATAATCTGCCAAGACAGATAACATAGGATAGTTTGCTAGAATAGCAAACACAGGATAGTCCGTCGGGAAAGTGATCACGGGATAGTCCGTCGGAACAATAAACACGGGATAGCCTGTCGGGACAATAAACATGGGGTAGTCTGTCGGGATAGTAAACACAGAAAGTAAAGGGAGTAAGACCCTAGTTCGAATACGACAACCAATAGAGTCCACTAGGAAATTAACCACGGGGTGGATCATTAGGATGTTATCTACAAGATGTCACATATAAAGGAAGGCTTAGAACGAAAATGTAATTAATGAAAAGCGGGTTTGAGGAATCCGTCGGACAAAGTAATGGAAGTAAAAAGGGGAAAACAAACCTTTTGAGCAATAATCACGAAAGCTGATAAGGCAACAGGGTGGTAACACAACAGGAAGCGGTCATGAGAAATGACATGCTAGTAGGTGTTTGGTGTTCAAACGAACAAAAGAAGGCTTAACCGAGGATCGCATATAATGACCCATCATGAAGGATCTCTAAAGGGTGCTCAAGGAAACCCCGGTACACTCATCATGATGGAAAGTACGCCAACTAGTCCAAAATGAAATGAGAGAGATAGAATCCCAATTAAGTGAATTGCCAAAAAAGAAAACATCGAGTGACAGATACGTCTGTCAAGACTATTCTTCTTTAAGGAGAAACTAGTGTGAAAGTACTGGCCAAATGACTAGTTTCGTAGGGAACCGATATATATAAGAGAAATTGTGAACTTAGATGGCCACTCATATGATAGTTTATTAAGTATTGTAGGCCAAACAGTCCATAACAAAAAGGCATGTTCGCTTAAGAGTAGGATGTTGCAAACAAGGCAAGTTACAAAGATGTAAATCGATCTCTATTTAACCAAAGTAAGACTTAGCCTGCTAAAGTGGCGAGAGACCTCATTAGTTATACCAATAGAGGCAATGTCAGTAAGTCCCTTAGGACTAAGGTAAGAAAAAAATATCTCCATGGATTAAACAAATGTGAAAATATCGCCAATGGGCGACATAGCCAAGGGGCCATTAAGAGTGTAGTCTAAAAGACCCCTTCATAAGGGCATGGTGGAGGGAAAAGTCCACACTGGAAGTAACTGGAAGGAAAAAAAATAAGTAAAGGAAAGACAGAGTCTACAGATACGACAAGGTATCATAGGAACCGTCGAGACTGAGCAAAGGTTGATTTGGATCATCTCGAGGAAGATCACTTAGTGACCAATCCACTTAAAGATAATTCGAGAAAAGAAATAAAGGTCGCCAACCCAAATAGAGAGATTATTTTGAGAAAAACCAAGAAGAGTTCTCTTTTTATTACTCCAACGAATTTGAGCTAATTCACATAATATGGTAAAAAGACTCACTAAGTTCTTTGAACTTACGAAATCTGGTTTATGTATGCAGGACTCATTGGACGAGAAAGGATCAAAGGAAGGACCTAGCCAGACAGCGGTAGATTGAGGGGCGATTACTAGTTTGGTGTTAGTACGCCTAGGGGACGAATGTTTTGTAACTAAAAATTTCCTTAGAATTCGAAGTTAAATAGTGAACATTTACTATAATTTATTGTCTCTATTGCAAAAATTTTAAATAAATAGGCAATACAGTCTAATTTTTTAAATTTTTTAAGTTCTAAGTATGTACATTAACCCGATTCAGTTGTGACACCCCATACTCGATTTCAGTGATCGGGTCGAGTAAGGGTGTTACAATTAGGACATCATTATTTACGATTGTTGAAAAGATATGTTTACAATTTTATGATCTATCTTATTTGGAATGTTAAGTATTTGTTAACACTCTCGAAACACTTTTTAGACCTTGAATTAATAAACTAGCTAGTTTTGCTTTTGAGTTGATACTTTCAGATGTTTGGGGGCCATGTTCAGTAGTATCTAAACCTAAATTTAAATATTTCATTAAATTTTTGGATGATAATGATGTAATTCTAAGCACCAAGGTTGAATTAAATCTAGTTCAGGTGAAACAAGTTGATGATGGGCTAAATCTCCAAGAGCCACATCTTCTTATGATGATCAAAACGAGGATTGATCCTTTTGTGATTTTCAATTGGGTCAACAATTGAAGCTCAAACAAAGTGGGTCAAAAGGAGTTTAAAGGGCCTTTGTGTAGACGTGGGGAACAAGTCTAAAATAATCAAGTTCTGATTACGCCAAGATCAAGTCAAATTCTGATCCAAGAGATTGGATGATTCCTTTTTATGGGTTTTAATTAATCAGGGACTTTGTTTAAGTTTATTTTTATTTTTGAATGCATCTTTAAATAAGTGTTGCATTATTATTCTACATCTTTTAAATTATAACATGCATTATGTGTTCTGCATTTAATAAAGTCATGCATTATGTAACTCTCATGTTAGTTAAGTATGCATCATAAATAATGAC
>CM025151.1:20669119-20681729 GCA_013467495.1 Gossypium gossypioides
GAGCCACATCTTCTTATGATGATCAAAACGAGGATTGATCCTTTTGTGATTTTCAATTGGGTCAACAATTGAAGCTCAAACAAAGTGGGTCAAAAGGAGTTTAAAGGGCCTTTGTGTAGACGTGGGGAACAAGTCTAAAATAATCAAGTTCTGATTACGCCAAGATCAAGTCAAATTCTGATCCAAGAGATTGGATGATTCCTTTTTATGGGTTTTAATTAATCAGGGACTTTGTTTAAGTTTATTTTTATTTTTGAATGCATCTTTAAATAAGTGTTGCATTATTATTCTACATCTTTTAAATTATAACATGCATTATGTGTTCTGCATTTAATAAAGTCATGCATTATGTAACTCTCATGTTAGTTAAGTATGCATCATAAATAATGACATGCATTATGTAACTCTCATGATTAGTTAAGTTTGCATCATAAATAATTACATGCATTATGTAACTCCCATGTTGGTTAAAGTTTGCATCTTTTAATTAAGTCATGCATTAAGTAACTCATTTGTTCATTTAGTTCGCATCTTAAAACCATACATTTAAGCATATTAGTTAATAAATATGTTATTTTAAGTTAAAGTGTGTTTATTTTCATTCAGGTGTTTTAAGTTGAATAAGAATGCGAATAGATTTCAAGTGTTTAATAAACATTCATTCTTGATTAGGTGACTCTTCAAAAGACCAAGGGAAGACTCTTCAAATATTGTTCAATTTTGGTGCACTTAAAGGCCAATTCGTGACACCAATTAAAGGGAGGACATACAAAGAATGAAGGCAGGACTACAAACAACTTAAGGAGCATTAATCTTCATAAAGATGGTGACCTTTAAGTTATCCATAGATTAATGAAAAGACATGCCTTTCATCTACTCAAAGACAAGTGAAGAGACATGTCTTTTGGGCTAACCATCAAAGAGTTAAACCAAATCTAATGGTTTGATTTAAGCTAGCTAAATGACCAAATTTGAAAAGTCTTAAGGGAACTTGAAAGGTCATCTGAGGCCTATAAATTTTATTCTAAGTCATTCATGTAAAAGAAAACTTTTGTTTGAAATTAAATCATATTTTGTAAGAATATTTCTCTCTTGGTTCTTCATTGAACTGTTCGAACTTATCAAACTTTCTTCAAAGTTTATGGCATTCAAAATTTGTCTTATCACTCTATTTACCATCTCGGACTGTGACAACTTCGATACACCAATATTCGAGTATAAGGTCAAGTTTAAACGGGTCGTAGTTTTAATATAGCTACGATTTCAAGTGCTTCGAATTAAGGTTTCCACCTTTTGAACCATTTCAAGATGATTCTTCAATCTAGTTGTTTTCCAAACCCACAAAGCTTGGGAAATCGCATCATATTCTCACATGACATGGATACTTTTCATGAAAATTCGGTCAGAGTTAACTTTCTCATTTCTATGCCTTTTATGTTAAGATAAAATTATAGTTTGGTGTGTCTACCTAGATTCTACAAGCGAGAATGCTAAATAATACTTCTCTAACCCTTTATAGGCTTTCATGACCAAGAATTGATTCTTCATCAATCTTTATCTATTGATACACCATCCTAGAACGAAGCAACTAAACAAAATAACATATATATTTTTGAGACAATAAGAGCTCCTTTATTTCAAAAAAAGGTTCCTTAACAATTCCAAGGTGATGTTATTACAATAACTTGCTTTCTAATCAATCTCATGCCTTTTTCTATACTAAATGGTGATAGCCCATAAAATATTTTATTTCTAGTCCAAGACATTATTTCTAGTGCAACCAAGCATTTTCGAGAGTACTTGCTTTGCGAGATATTCAAACCCATGTCACTAAATTGGATCTTAAATATTTTAAGTGTGTTTTTGGGATATTCTCACCTTCAAAAGGGGCATAGGTGTTATAGTTTAGAGTCTACTAATGTTTTTTTCTTCTCAAAGCATGTACATTATTTTCAGAAACAACTTCATTAGTGGTTTTGATATAGAGAGACGATGATGAATGGTTCATGTATTCCATCACATCTCTAAACTCTTCTATTCATCAAACACAAAATCCTGATCCTTTGGCACCTACTTTATTCCTAATCTTATAACTCCTAATTCGACATAATCATCGATTACTTAAGTTTATTCCAGATGAAAGGATGCTCATTATACAAGTCTTATATCGACCTTTTTATCATTAAATCTGACAAGTGGTCTGATACATGCACGGATGGGGTGAAATTTATTCAATTCCATTCACCAAAGTTGTCAATTTTAAATTTTAGGAAATCAGCAGACTTACGACGTCTTTTTGGATAGGATCCAGGCATTTCTAGGTTGAGATATCTTCATGGAGTTCGAATATCTATCTTTTAGATTTGAATCGCACTTTGAATCACTTGATTTCAAGTTTGGGAACTCAAATTATAACCGTTTTTGTGAAGACTGTGCGAACAGAATTTCTAGACGAGATTATGACGACAATTACAAGTTTCGGGCTTTTAATTTGAGTTTAAATCATATTAGGTTCAGGTTCTGGGCTAAATTTTTATATATATGAGCTCAGTATTGTATTTATCAGCTCTTATTATTTTATTATTTTATTATTCCAAATTTTTATTAATTATTAAGTAGTTTAAGTTATTTAAGAGTTTTATGTCAATAAGAAAGTTTAGTTTAAAACTACTTCTTGTTTATATTAATTAGAGTTCTAGTATACTTAAGAGTTTTATTTAGATTTATTTAGCTAGCCTATATATAGGCCTTTGCATTGTACACAAATCATTCAATTCATCATTATTCAACTTCTCTTTTGAATTAATAAATTCTCTTTGAGTTTTCTTTTCAAGAATTTCTCTTGAGTTTCTTTTTGAAGAGTTTTAATAATCTTTTTATATTGTGGGATCATCTTCAGACTTTTTCTTGCCAATTTTTCTTTATTGGAGGGGAAATTAGAATCGCTTAAAAGGAGTTGTGAAGAATTCGTGTTTCCAAGGCTTATTAGGACTTCTACATACCACGTTCTATATTTCCATCTATCTTCTTTATTTTCTTCCTTATTGTTCTAATCATAGATTTATTATTCTATTTTAGTTATCTTAGTTATTTATTTTAATTATTTTTTCTAACTTGGAATTTGATTGCGTTTCAAGTTATGTCAAAATCCAAGTTTCTTTCCAAACATCTAGAGCCCTAGGCCAAATCCGCAACTTTGACAAACTTTTTGATCTACTTCTGCATTCATCCATCTCATTCCATACCATGATCTTGACCTTCCAATCTCCCTATGCAAAAGTAAACATCAATGTACCTATCTCTTTCCAATTTTGTTTCATACAACCATTCTTCTCTTTTGTCTTGCTCTTTAATTGTGTCTTTAGACTTTGTTTCTACTTCTAAAATAGTTGAAGAGACCTTAAGTCATACTAGTTAACGTGATGCAGTGAAGGAAGGAATACATGCATTAGATGAGAATAGTACTTGGGACCTGGTGGATGGCTAGACTTAAGCGAGACTTGTTGCAAAAGGATATCCTCATACTTATGGGGTTACTTAGTCAACTACTTTCTCCTTTATGGCCAAACTCACTTATGCTCATCTATTCATTTAACATATTGCTTCTCGAAATTGGTATTTACATCATTAGATATCACAAATGCTTTTTTCAAGGTAATGTCCAAGAAGAAATGTATATCAAATAACTAGATGGCTTTGTTGCTCAAGAGGAGTATAGAAATGTTTATCATTAAAAGATTTCTTTTTTTATGGATTGAAGAAAAAGCCCCTAAGCTTGATTTGCCAATTTTAGTGAAGTAGTTCTAGAGTTTTGGCTAAAAAAATGTAAATGTGACCACTCACTCTTCTATGGACAATTGGGAGTTGGGATTATTCTTCTTGTGGTGTATGTTGATGATATGTCATTACAAAAGATATAGTCGTAGTCTCTTCTATCATTTTTTTTCTTGCATACCAATTTTCACACAAAAGATTTGGGATAGTAGTACTTCTTGGTGTAGAAGTCACAAGTAGCAAAAAGGAATTTTTTTTTTCTATTTTAGATAAAGTATGTTCTTGACCTACTTAAAAAAAATTAGAAAGTTGGTAGCAAAACCGTGTAGTATTCAAATGGTACCTGATGTGCATCTTAGAGATGATGACGATCCTTTTTATGGTCATAGGAGATATGAGAGGATAGTTAGGAAATTAAAACACCTCATTGTAACTCAACTAGATATTGCATTTCTCATGACTTTTGTTAGACAATTTATGCCTACACCTACATTGAAACATTGGTCAAGAGAAAATCCTTTAAATACCAAGTATTAATGAAAACAGACCAATTTTGAATTATCCCAAATTTAAATTATTTAAACATTCCTCAAAAATATTATATTATGATATACCCTAACATCCTTAAAATAGATATACAAATAAATACATAAAAATAAAAACACTTTCATTATATATTTTTTTTTCTATTTTACGTGTCCCAAAAGGGCTAAAAATGCTTAAAGCATTAATTTCTTTCTTTTATAAATTTTTTTTAAAAACTGTCTCTATATTGTTCGTCTTTCTTCTTCTCTTTGTCTCCATTTCAATAAGAGCGCTCTCTCTTTGTCAGCAAAACGCGCTCTCTCAACTGTGTCAATACGAGTATGACACCCCAAACTCTTGAGTACTTGTAATAAAGGTCGGAACATTCATAAACTAGTAAACCTTTGATGCAATAATCAAATTACTCTTTACATCGCCTCAAATCATGTCTATCACGAAACAATCAAACCTATTGAGGTTGATTTTCACTTCATTCATGAGAAAATTTTAGACAACACAATCTTCACTGGATATGTGAAATAAGGGGTCAACTTGTTGATTTATTCACAGACACAAATTAAGAATCACCTATGTAACAAGCTAGGTATATAAACATTTATGCGTCAGTTTGAGGGGCAGTGCTATAGATTCTTAGGCAAAGATAGTTGGCATGATATAAAGCTTAATTCTAGGATAGGAACTAATTTTATTTCTTTTATTTCTTTCGACTTTTATACCATGTAAACATGTCCCCAGTTAAAATATAACACACATTTTCTCCCATTTCCTCTCTATTAACACATGATTAATTAGCTTAACGATTATAGAGACTTTAAAAATTAAGGTTTACTTTGTTCACCAAAAACAGGTATAATCCTTTGCTTTTATCTATGTAGTTTCTATTTTCTAGTACACTAGTTAAGAACGATATATAGTACTTCAACAGAAATTTGGAGATAACTAGTATAATCTCTACTTATATTATTCTTCAAATGATAAACAAATTAAGTTTAATATTATTTGTATAATATTTATTTTATAAATAAACAAATACTGAAACAATAAAAGAATTCAATCAATATTTGTATAATTGATAAATCTTATAAATAGTATTATTCTATTTTTTGAGTAATAAATCTTAAAAAGAAAAATGACAAAAAACTAGAGATAGAAATTCAAAAACCGACCGATTAATTACGTTTTGACAATATAATTTGATTTATTTGGTTTTAATAGTTTATTCGGTTCTTAATATATAAATCTTAGTAAACATTCCAAAAGTGTGGGCATGACCGCGGAGGTATAGGTTTGCACTTTTTCACGCACATACAAAAAAAGAAAACACAGGGATAACATAGACAAACTAAGATGCACTTAAAACAAAACGTTAAAAGAAGCATCAATATTTTGCTTTGTTCAAAAATTGGGCTATGAAATGAAAAGAGTGAATTATAACTAACCGAGGCAAGCACTAAAATGGTGAAGAAGTTAATGTGTTGGGAATGGGATAACAACCAACGTTTGATCTGGTTCAGGCGGGTAGCTATGACTCCATTATCCTTACTTGAGGAAGCATCCAATTCTTCCATAGCATTAAATTTGCCGCCTGATAGACTAGCTGTATACATCATAAGATCAATGTAAGACGGATAATTTAACAGTACAGACTAGTAGAAAATCTAATTGGAAATAACAATCTTTAGAAGATAACAAACATTTAAACAAAGAAAATCAAAGAATTTCAACATCATAATCACCTTTCAAAGTAGAGACAAACGCTAAAAATGGCAACTACATTGCAATCTTAGGCCAATTTGATCAAGAAACAACATTTAAATATTAGAAGTTACGAATCAAAACAAAACTTTAAACAAGAAATCCATTTTTCATAAAGTGTTAAATAAAAACAATAAGCTTCATAATATCTAGGAACATAGGGGGTCAAGGAACATATGGAAGCAATGCTAAAAGGATTAGGGCCAGCTCTTCAAGAAATGCCCTTGCAGCCTACTAAACATAATTTCTTCTAGCAAATATTGTTATGGCAACAGAATATATAAAGACAATGCTCCTACCTGCCCTTGAGATGAAGTAAGGAGGAAGCTCCCCAAGTGCAGTCCCAAGACCCCATAAGATAGCTTCCATTTGCACCTGTGGTAATATGCTGCTGATGGGAACCCTTGACCCCTGTGATGATGAAAACAATGGGGGCCCAAACTCTCCGCAAGATTTGTCCAGCCATGAAGGACCGCTCTTCAATTGTATCGTATCATAAGGAGCACTTTTCAGGTCTATTCGTCCACATTGCATAGCTTTTATTGTAAAGAAGGCAATATGAGGACCCAAATAAAGAACAAAAGTGTGCAAACCAGATCCTGGTATACCAAATGTGGAGTAGAAAAGTTGGTGACCCAAAACATAGAAAGAAAAAATAACAAAAAGTATTAAAGTGTAATCAGATCGGATTCTAGAAATTTTCTTGGCACAAAAGTGTAAATAGCAGAAACCAGACAAAGGGATATCCTCTCTTTCACCACCTTAAAATTTTGAAAAAAAAAAGAGTATTCCATGCACAACAATTCTTGAAATACTCATTGAACTTCTTCCTATATCCCAATTTAGATTAGAGATATAACGATCAACACAACCCAAGCAACTTTAAAAATTAGAAAACAAGAAGAACTAGAAAGAAATACATCTAAAAGATAAGATACATGTTTCAATGATGAAATAATTGACTATTTCCACAATGATCATTTGACATCTGGTATGTCAACCATTGTTTAGTAGGAAGGGTTTAAACAACCTACAGATCAACTGGTATATGTTAGGATGCACATTGTAAAGGCTACAATAGAAGACAAACAACAAAAGATCAGCCAAGATCAACGGCATAACTGGCAGCAAGGATCAGGGGATTAAGAAGGCAAGATCTGCAAAAATTAAGGGCATAACTGGAAACAAGTATCAAGGGATTAAAAAGACAAGATTTGACCTAACCTCTAGAAGAGTTTGTCTAGAAGAGTTATCCAATCAAATCTAAAAAATTCTACTTCTAAGTAGCAATAGCTCCAGGGTGACCACAAGGTTATGAAGCAGTCAGCACCATTGTCACCGTGAAGACGGTCCTACTGGTGTTCCTACTGGTGTTCAAACAACCTCCTTCGTTCTCAAGTGAACCAATTGTCACCGTGAAGACGGTCCTACTGGTGTTCAAACAACCTCCTTCATTCTCAAGTGAACCAAACTTGATTTTCCCACCTATGACGGTACTAAGGATCCATTGGGCTTATTAATAAGGTTCCAGTAGCAGTGTTCAACATGAAAAAAAGGCCCAAATATGGTTCTACAAGTTTGAACAAGAACAACCAAACCTACCTTGAGTGTGGTTCAAAGAATTCTGCCTTTTGAGGTTTGGTCCACCATTGAGGAGAAACCATTTGGTGAACTCTTAAACCTTTTCAAAACCAACGCTAATTCCAAGCACTAGTATCTTGATCCACTTCAATCTGACCAGATTAGCAGGTTGACATTTTTTCTACTGGCCTATCAGATGAATTAAGAGTGGAAGTGGAACTTCAGCGCCCCAAAATCTAATCACAGCCATGATTTTAGTCCATGCATTAAGAAGAAAATAGGGTCTGGCTCGATCTAAGGAGAAACCATAGCCAATCAAGACTTAGACATCATCAAAGGCCTTCTTCACACTATCCATACTTGCAATGAAAACTAAAAATTTAGCAAGAGAATTTCACCAAAAAAGAAAAAAATATATTAGCAAGAGAAAAATCAGCCTCGATATCAAGCATATACAATACCAAGGGGTTATACTTCAATGTGCTTTGAGGCATCAATGTAAAAGACGTTCTTGGTTAGAAGTAGAAGATTGTCATCCAAATGAACATTATACAAACTCCGGTAAAGCCCTAGAAATCTCACTTCTTACGATCGCTGGAGTTCAATATTCATAAACCATGCAATTATCGGCACAAGTTGATAAAACTAACCTCTCAAAATTCTAGTTAATCTAGGCAGCACCTATAATTTTCTAAGTGAATAACCAGCTAAGAAATTAGTTCTCATCAGCAAAATAGCTGATATGGAAATTAAATGGAAATGGTGCAGAAATACATGGCTTAGGTGTTTGTAATTCGGTAAACATCAAAGTGGCATAGCACATTTTTATTATTGAGTTTTTTTTTTTTGTCATTTCAGTTGATGGGTTTGGTGTAGTTTTAAGGTTACAATGGATTGAACATTTAGGTCAAATATTAGTCGCCATAAAGAAGCTAGCTTACGATTCACCTAAAGAGAGCCACAAATACAACTCATGGCTTAGAAGACTATGTTGCTAGAATTTTAGACTTATTCCAAGATCCCATTGGACTTCCTAATTTGGGCATGTGACCACAAGATACATATGCTTCCAAGATCAGGCCCTATGATGGTTCACCTTTATCGATATCCATATTTGCAAAATTATGAAACTGAAAAACAATCAATCAAAATATTGAGTCAAGGGATTATCTAACCTAGTACATCTCCATTCTCTTCACTAGTCCTATTGATAAAAAACAAGATGGCACAAAGAGATTCTGCATACACCACAAAAATTGAATGCCCCCAGCTATGAAAGATAATTTTCCAATTTTGATAGTAGAAAATCTACTAGATGAACTACATTGAGCCCAGTTTTTCACGAAATTCGACCTTAAATCAAGTTACCATCAAATTGAATAAAATAAACAAAAAAAACCATTGGCACTCACTAAGGCCACTTTAATTTCATGGTGAAGCCATTTGGATTGACCAAGGCACTTTTAGCCTTCCAAGCACCTATGAAACTACTACAACAATGCATGTATAGATGATGTTAAATTTATTAAATCCTATTAATTAAAATTATCAATTTTCAAGTCTAAAAAATTATTTGACTTGTGATATATTTTTGGGTTGAGATGACTGGAAGCACTATACCTATCTTCAAAACATACTTTAAATAACTTAATTTTGAGTTTGGGAGCTTAAGTTATGTCTGTTTTAATGAACATTATACGAGCAAAAAAATTTGGACAAGATTATTACGAGAATTATGAGTTTTTAGCCTCATTTGTGTTTAAATCATATAAGGTTCAATTTTAATAATGAACTTTGATTATATATAAGCCCCCATATTGTATTTATTAAGTTTTATATATTTTGTATTTATTTATTCTTTTTAGGATATTTTTAAGTATTTTAAGTTGTTTAAAAGTTTTATATTTTTTAGTTGTTAAGAAGATTCAATTCAACTAGAAATACTTCTTGTTTAGCCAATTAGAAGTTTAATTAAATGACGAGTTTGTTTTTAATTCAATTTGTAGCCTATGTAAATGCACTATCATTATTCATTATGTAAGACCACCTTGATTATCTGATTAATAAAAGTACTCTTTGAAGTATTTTATTTTGCAAGACTCAATTCCTGTTTTTATTCAGAAAATTCTTTGTACTTAATCTTATTCAAGATTTTTGAGTAAGTTCTTCAAACTTCGGGTTGCCAAGAGCTTGTTCATGGAGGGTCTGTTACAACCATTGGTTGAGTTTGTTGGGAAATCTTTCTCAAAGGGTCAATCACTTAATCTTGGAACTCTTTTGTGCTCATCACTTATTCTTGAAAAGGACTATGTACATTTGGAGCTAAAATAATGGCATACTTGGGGCATAATATTTTCACTGGTGGAGTTTCAAGAGATACTCACCTTATACGAGGCAAATCACTAGTTTCAAATACTCGATGGAGCAACAATTGACTACTTCCCCACAACAACATTGGCTTAGCTAGTTTATGGGACTTGATTTCAAAATTGAATACAAGGTAGGAAAACTCAACAATGTGGCTAATGACTTACCTCGTAGAGATGAAGAAAAACCATATGTTGTATCAAATACTTCAATTCCATTATTTTAGGAGGAGACAAACAACTCGAATAGTTACTAGAATTGAGAAAAAGGCTTTCAACACGCATTGGGCCATTAGAGAAGGCTGATTATGTAAAAACGGGAACCCACTTTTTTTTATTACTACTATAATGTCCACATTTTATGGCAACACAAACAAAGGGGTGCAAACAACTCTCCAATGATTTTGTCAAGACTTTTGCTGAAATGGCATAAAGACAGATATTCAAACTTTAGTGGCATCTTGCTTCAATTGAAAAATGAACGAAGTAGAGCATTTACATCCAATTGCTTTTATATCCACTACAAGTTCCTACCGTCATTTGGAACATCTCAAAAGATTTCATTGATGGCTGATCGAAATTAAGTATGCTATATGTCGTTGACATATTTTCCAAATTTGCACATTTTATTCATGTGGCCCATCCATATTGTATTGTTACTGTTGCTCACATTTTCTTTGAGGAAAATTTTCTTTTACATGCCTTGCCTTAATAAATTGTTTGTAATAAAGACGCTATTTCCCTAGCATTTTTTTGGAAGGAATAGTACAAATTTGGTGATACTCAACTTATTTCTCTTTTGCCTATCACCCACAAATAGATGGCTAGAATGAAGCTATCAATAACACGATTGAAATGTGTCTTCATTGTTTCAAAAGAGATAATCTAGGAAGTTGGATCAACTAGATTCCTTAGGTTGAATATTACTACAAGATGACTTTCCGCGTGGCCCTAGCCAAGAGAGATGAGATGTAAACTGTAATTCAGTATCACTTATTGCAAGCACAAAATTCCATGAAGAGAACTTATAACCTGTGAAAAATCTAGAATTCTCAAGAAGTTTATTGATTCGCACTAGAATTTCATAATATTTTCCACAAAATCATCTTGTAATATTTTCGTAATAGGTTATGTGGCTTTTATCTTGTAATTCTGTAATTCTGTAATTCTGTAATTCTGTTTCATAATGTTTTCCTTAGAGCTAACACTTGGTTTTTTTAACAAAATAGACCAAAAAGCTCTTTTCCATAAAATCCCTCGAAATTCATTGATAAAATATCATCTTCACTCAAATTAAATATAACATGCAAATCTAAAATGGAATTCATGACAATATTTTCACTGTTTAAAGATAGAAGGATAAAGATTTGATCCACGACATAACATGTATGGAGAGGAAATACTAAAAGAATAAACAGAGAGAAAGAAGACAATATGAGAAAGAAACATACTTTATTTGTGGTAAAGCGATTAGGAATAAAAACTAGATAGTTTTAAAAGGATTAAAAGGTCAATAATTATGCTGAATTTAAAAACATGAACTCTGAAGGTGGAGGTTTGGCAGCAGTGGATGGTCCTACCGGAAGGGCCACAAAAAAGGTCAGAAGGGGGCCGGAGGAGTCTCTGAACCCTGTTGACCCGATTGTGAACGATAAGGGAATCAAAGTGGCTTCGAATAAACCGCAAAGGGCATCATGGAAGGATACAATTTTAGGATCTTCATCTTAAGGGGAGAGGTTTCAAGCTGATGAGGATATAGATCTTCTCGAGGGAGATGCTAAGAAAGAATTGCTCGATGGTATTCCTTCTGTCATTTTTTCGGATAGAGTTTCACCAATTCATTGCAAAACTTATGGATAGAACGGCTATAGTGAAGCTAATGGTCAATAGGCTTTTTTGTGGGGGTCTTCTACTTCTAATCGCAAGCCATCACAAGTAAGTTGGAATGTCTGTCGTAAAGCCAAAGACAATGGTGGTCTGGGGTTAAGAAGCTTGCAAGTCCAAAACAAGTTGTTCCTTATGAAGATTCGCTTTAATCTGATTGCTAAAACAAATGCGTTTTGGGTCAAAATTCAAAGGAACAAATATAACGTCATAAGTTTGATACCTGATAATATTCGACGTAGTAATCCGTCTTACTTATGGAGATCCTTAATGCACATTTGGGACAAGGTCAAGGAAGGTATAATCTGGATTATCTAGGATGGTCATCTTGTTTTTGAAATTTTATCCTTAATGCACGGTGGGCATGGAGCTGAACACGTTTTTGAAATTTTTTTTTTCATTTTCACATAAGTTATTGTAAAAGTTAATAATTATTAACATAACAATAAAATCTCTTTGTTTCCATGATTTTTAAAGTATTTTGTTATATTTTATTATCTTATTTGATATTTTTATCATGGTGTTTTATGATATTTGAAAATATTATCTATAGGTTAAAATCATTTATTCATATTATAGCTATAATTTAAAATCAACTTGATTTTTTAATGAAAAGTTTATTAACATAAATGTTAAATATAAAATAAATAAAATGAAATTTTAAAATTTTATATTATTTAAATAGTCCTCAAAAGTATTTTTTA
>CM025151.1:20703206-20716750 GCA_013467495.1 Gossypium gossypioides
GATAACACTTCTTACTTTGTTTCGATGATGAATACGGGTAAGAGGTGTTACACTTCCTTTGCCAAAATACGGACTAGCTCTTTCTCATAAGATATATTTGGCTCAACTTCAAGCTCTTCGATTTGTACCATGTGCTCAGGGTTGGATTTATACTTATGTAGCATCGATAAATGGAACACATCATGAATCTTTGATAATTCAAGAGGCAATGCCAACGTATACACCACTGGACCAACTTTGTCCAAAATCTCATATAGTCCTATAAGTCTAGGGCTTAGCTTCCCTTTTTAATTGAAGCATATAATCCTCTTCCAATGGGAGACTTTCAGGAATACTTGACCACCTCCGGACGTACTAACATCTACAGTGTTAATACTTCAGTAAAATATATATAAATTAGGCGGCATCTACAAGTATACTTGTCCAATTGTATTATAGTTACAACGGAGTAGGTGAGTACTCCGTGGATCGTACCCAATGGAGACTAATGCTAGATCAATTTTAACCTAAACATTGAAAGATCTAATTAGTACTCTAAATGAGTTATAGTACAAAAAAATAAATAAAAGGGATTTTAGGGTTTTTATAATAGTGAAATAAAAACAAAGAAATAAATAGCAAGAGATTGAAAAGTAGAATTAATCAAATCTGATTATGGGTGATTAGCTTGCTTTAGAATCCATATCAATTGTCGCTTTGAGTTTCTCGTCAATCAACTAGTCACTATCCCAGTAGGATCTTTCGATATTCTACTAAAATAACGAGTCGACAATGACTATATATCTTCCGACCTTACAGTCCAGATGGGCTTGGGGTAAAAGTGTTCACGGATAGGCCATACCAAATTTGGCCTAATTCTCACCTTGATGACTTCCTAGGGTTGTCAGGCATAGGGTTTAGGTTCTTACTCTCCCAAACAGTTGATTCATTGAGTAACCTTATAAAATAATTAATAGATCATACTTCCACTTGCTAATCCCCAATAGAAGGATTAGTTCCTTATGGTTTTCAGAAACAATATAGAATTGATATAAATAGTAAACATGATAAATGAATTGAAAGTGTAGCGTTTAAGAAAAATCCTGATTTGTATTAAGAATGAGTGCAAATCCACAAGTTTGATTGTCTCCACAACTTAGATCTCTCGAGATAAAACAAAGAAAAAGCTAAAAGTAAATCTAAGTCCTAAGTAAAGAGAAAAACTAAACTGAAATTAAAAGAGAAATTATAAGCTAAGTAATTGGTGTCCATAATGTGTGGAAAATGAGCTTATTTATAGATTTTAGGTGGTTTTCATCCTTAACCCTAGGTTAGCTAAATATCCCGAGCTTTAAGTTTGATTGTGCGAACCAAAACGCCCCCTGGCTCATGTTAATTCCCATCTAGAGTCGATGTCATGACAGATCAGGACCTGTGTCGTGACAAAGGAGTCAATATATTCCTCTTGGGATGTCTTCAAGGGTATGTTGTGACACCCTTCAGCTATGTCACAACGTCGAAGGCAGCCTCAGGATTTCTCCATTCTACTCCCTATTTTGTGACATCAAACCCTTCGTGTTGCAACATAGTGACCAGTACCGGTTTAGTACGCCTTCTAATTGTCTCCTACACACTTGCAAAGTTCATTAGCTCACCCTTAGGCCTTATTCGGCCCTTAAGGTCAATAAAAGACTCAATTTGCACATTTTATTGACTTTAATAAAACTTACAAAAACATAATTAAAACCTAATGATAATGCTTGTTTTCAAGCTCCTAAAGTGTGAAAATTAGTTTAATTTGCTACACCAAATTACGGTAGATCAAACTCTTACACACTTAAGTCATTGATTGTCCTCAAGCAACATGAACAAAAACAAAAAAAATAGAAGAGACGACCCTTGAGCAAATTGAATGCAAGTATTGATTTTGGAGTACATGACTAGGCATTTCATATTTACGAATAACTTTGACATGATGAATAATTGATTTACCACTTTTGACCTCAAACATCTAAGTTTAGTTCATTACAAAGTATATAAGCATTAAGGGCTCCAACTGTAGGAATCCATCAACAAATCATACAAGTAAATTTATTATCCTACTAGAATACAAATAGCAGTTTATGTGATTGTTTAATATAATGTCCATTCATGAATAAGGATATTTAGGTCACATAGGACTTTTTGGCTTGTAACGTTTTAAGGCTTAGGACAGATATGGAATTCAAAAACAGTAAGCATCAAAAGGGCTACAAACACCAAAATAGTTTGGCACATCGAATCGATCCCTATTCTTCCCCTTAAACGACCCTTACCCGCTCACTGCCTTATCTCTCACCTTCCTTGTTTCTCTATATAGGAAATCATAGCATAACATAATAACTACGACTAGCCTACAAGTTTCTGTGCACTTAATGAACGAGTTTTTCTTATTCTTATGACTTTGTCACTTTCTTTTTCATTTCATCTCTCACAAATGCTTGCTTCTTTTCAAGAACTATTTCTACTCGTATTTATTTTCTTTTTGATTTTTTTCTTTTGTTCTGCACTTTTTAGGCTAACCTATAGTTCCTATATCACAACAATCTTTCCTATTTCACTCTATTTTTACAAAATTTACCGTGATATATCTACTTAACCCTCAATATGTATGGCCAAACATTTATAGTCATGCAGTTCAGGATAAAAGAAAAAGGGTAAATACAAATTAACGTTTCAAGCTCAGGTTTTGTAATAAGGTTCATCAAGAAGTGTTTTTAGGCTAAAAAATTGGTACTAAAGGTGAATAAATATAAGTAAGCTTTTTGGCTCTAGATGTGTTCCAAACAATGCCTTAGGTCATCCCTAAATATCTCAAAATGCACAAATTTAATCAACCAAACAAATTTAAATTCAATCATTTATCATTCATACTAGCATGCTCGTTTCCTTGTATTTTTTTATATCATTTGGTACAATTAATTGTTTAATGCCTAATTACAGTGTAACATATAGAACTTAGTAGTCTAATAATAAAAATTTTAAAATTACCTGTCATCATGCCAAGTTTATTTATAAACACAAGCAACCTATGTACATGTTCTTAACCAATCACTAGTATTTCTACAAGCTCAAGCACACAGATGACAAGAAAAATCAAAAGAAAAACATAATTTAGACAAATTTTCTATGTTACCCCCCACACTTTAGTTAACACATTGTCCTCAATGTATAGCCCGGAAAAGAATAAGGAAAGAAGTTACTTGATTGATCGTGGTTGTGCTATTTGCTATTGGTGGGTGCTTCCTCTTTTGCTCATCGATAGTTCAAATTTGTTGTGTTTCCTTCATGTGGGATTCTTACATAGAAAAGCAAAACCAACCACAAAACAAAACAACTAAAAAATTATTTGTGTCCTATTCCTAAAAACAAATTGAAATCATCTTTAAGTTTAATACAACCCAAAACAAAATTAAATTCTAATCATCCTCATAATCATCCATCTTATCGCTTCATCTCCATTTTCTTCCTCTTCACTCTCATGCTCTCCTTCTTCTTGTTCGGGTGGCGTAGGCCAAAACATGTCTGACGTGTAGTTAAGGACCCTGATATTGTTCTACCTTGCAAGTTCTTGAAATATTGGCTCTGACTCTTTCATCCACTATATCATCCAGTCCAATTTAGGATGACTACTCTCACCAACTTCCTATTGAGCTCGTGCCAACCCTTGTGGCGAAGCTGGTGTAGCCGTTGCTTCTTGTTGTTGTTTGTTCCAATGTTTTATTTGTTTGACTTGTAGCTCTTTGTACCGTTGAAACAAAGTATCGCCAATAATACTTCGGGATGGTTTTAGCAACTGCTTGATGGATGCCATGGGCATGCCTACTCTTTTACATAAGGTTGTCACTAAGTGGGGAAAGAGTACTCTGACTTTTTGGCTACTAATACAACTCTTTATGTTTTGATGGATCAACTTTTCAATACACACAAACTTTTTCATCAGAATAATATAAAGTAAAACTGCTCGAAAGGTATTAACATTAGATACATTGAAAGCAGAGACTCTTTTGGTGCATACAAATTGAATCCATATTTTGGCATTTGGGAACATGATAGCTTGATTGAAGGAAGTTGGGATACTACTACCTAGGCAGTATTTCCATTTGCCTCTTCCCTCTGTTAAGTAATTTATAATATTGTCCATATCTATGTCCCTAAAGTATTCCAAATCGGTTTCATCGATAAAATCTTGGTCATATAGTGGAGCATTGTAAAAATCGTAAATAATTTGAGGGGTTACTTTAACTTCTATCCCTCGCACCGATATAGTATCTTATATATGACTGTCAGTATTTCTAAACTCATGATCCCGCAAAGATGCATAGAATTCTTGAACTATCGGGACCACATCAATATCTTTCAGGATTGTCAAAAAATGTTCCCACCTATGGTACCAAACTAAAGGCCATATCTCCTTACACATGATCATCGACGGATCAAATCCCCTATCTTGAATGAATGTTTTCTCTTGAAGTTCGTTAAAATATTTTCAACATTTGAGTTCGAAAAACTAGAGGGATTTTGACCCGTCAATGTTTTAGTTTCATTAGTTCGCCTAACTTTTCTAAGAGGCATTATTGTTAAACTAAGAACTAAATCGAAATATCAAGCAAGGAAATTCAGTGGAACAGTAAAAATCTAAGTTAGGAACCCTTAACCTTATAGAGTTTGTTGAATTCCTCGTTTCATGTAGCGTCTATTGTTCCTTGAATGTTCCCATTTTCCATTGCACCAAATATGATTGAGAGATGGAGTTTGTAAACAAGAAGAAGTGAAAACTAGGTTTTTAGGGTTTAAAAAGGTTTAAGAAATTTAAGAAGGTTGGGGAGATTTAAACGGTTAAGAAGTGTTTAAATAAGTGAGTAATGAGTTTTTAGGATAAGAAAGGTGTGATTATATGGTTAAAAATTGGCCAAGACGGGTTTTAAAGCCGTTGGGTTACGCTGTCGGGTCTGGTCACCTGTAGCAAATTGTAGCGACATCGCAACATAGGGGTTCCATATTGCGACATCCCTGCCAGTGTTCTGACTTTGCGACACAGCACCATTGTGTAGCAACACATCTTATAGATTTGAAAACTTGGTGAAACTGTCTTCTATGTCGTGACGCAGAAGGGCCATGTTGTGACATCGAAGTGCTTTTTCCAATTCTAGCATTCTGTGCAGAATGTTGCAACACGGGGTTGTCATGTTGCGACACCAACTCTGTTTTTGCCCAAATTTCCATCTTGAAGATGTCTTGATCTAAAAATAAACATATATCAACCAAAAGTTAGAATCTAAACTATATTGTTAGTTAAATATACAATAATATATAGGAAAACTGAATTTTAAATGTCATCATGTTTTACTGCCGGATTCATCTAGTAGTTCCACCGTCGTATTCCCACTTGCGTCTCTTCCTGCATTTGTCCACCTGCCATCATGTCCTTTCATCCTTTTCTGCCTGTATGTTTCTTTAACCCTACATTAATCATATTAGGCATATCCTTAGATTCAAAGCAATTGGATTCAAAGGTTAATATGGAATGACACTACTCCCCCAATTTCCTTCGGTTTGCCTTACTTTGGTGAGACCCGCATTTGAAAGTTTCAATTTAAACATTAATTTTCATTGTTAACTCATTTTTCTCTAAATCAATGGTGGCTCTTGATGTGGATAAAAAGGGTCTTTCTAACAAAATGGGTATCTCCCTATCCTCTTCAAAATCTAAGATGAAAAAATCTTCCAGGACAATAAAACTACACATCCATTCAGTTTATACTAGCTCCTAAATCACATAGAGCTCTCAAAAAATGAATGCTCCCTATCTCTATCATTATTGTAAAGCTTCCTAGGTCTTTTAGTTTCTAGGGTACCTGTTTAGAGATAATAACACTACATGACGCATTAATGTTGACTTGCTTTCCTACCTTAACTTTCCTGTGCCAAGACATAATTTCTTTTAAAAATTTAGCGTATTTTGGAACTTTCTCGATTAATTCAATTAACGGTAGTTTGACATTCAACGTTTTGAACAAGTTTAGGAAACTTATAAACTTGTCCTCATCTCGTTGGTATTTCTTTCCAATCTGGAAGGAAACAATACCTGTGTGTTATTGGCTGAGTCTTCTACCTTCTTATTTGGTTCAATTACAGGTTCGATGACCTCTTCTGGTTCTAGTTCTTGATCAGCCTCTTGGGTTTTTTTTGAAGAGCCTTCTACATCCCTTTTGTATCCTCTAGTATCAAGTTTGTTGGGGTACTCATGATTTTACCCAAATGGAGTGCGATCACTTTGACTTGCTCCTTCCCTTATTTTTGAGGATTATTCTCCATGTTGCTGGGTATGCCTGTGCCAATTGCCTTTTAATATCTCCCATCATACTAATTAATTGACTCATTTGGTCTTCTAGTTTGGTCAATGTTCTCAATGAATTAGTGCACTCAGATTGCACCTATTTTACTTCTGTTCTCATTGACTAAATCTCCCCTCGATTTGATCAAGGCATTGGCCACATACAATATGGTCATTTGGGTTGATCCTATCTTGAGGTTTTTGCAAATAAGGAGGTTTCTAAGTAGTGGTTTTAGCTTGATTCGAATTACCTCGTCCCTGATTTCCTCCCCATCACAAGTTTGGGTGATCTCTCCAACCATAGTTGTAGGTATTTGAATAAGGATTTCCACCCATATTCCCGATGTAATTCATATATCAGTAGGATTGTTGATGTAATGGAAGAGCGATTTGTCTCCTTTATACATAGACGGTACACTATTTGCAGATTCAATACAGTTAAGTCTATCCATTAACTGCTGGTATTTATCATCTTGAATAGCTTTTTGCCGTAGCTGGTTTTTGGCCATATGTGAATCATTCAATAGGCCACTGACAAGAGTTCAATGCCATGTTTTCTATCCATTCGTACGCATCTTTCTACGTTCTATTCCTAAGGGCTGCTCCTACTGTTCCATCTAATTCAGATCTTGTATTTGCATCCAACCTGTTGTAAAACACCTACAATCGCATCCACTTAGGAAATCCGTGGTGCGGGCATTTCTGGATCAACGTTTTAAAGCGTTACCAAGCCTCGTGAAAACTTTCCCTTCCATTTGTCCAAGAATAACAATTTCTCTTCTTAGTTGAACCGTTTTGCTAATAGGGAAAACTTTTGTAAAAATTTTCCAGTGAACTCATCCCATGTCGTGGTAGAAGCTAGTGCCTGGGTGTCTAACCAAAAAAAGATGTTATCAATTAAAGAAAAAGGGAACAATCGAAGACAAATAGTGTCATTAGTGACCCCATTGTTCTTGAAAGTATCACAGAGTTGGAAAAACCATTTTAAATGTTAATTCAGATCCTTAGTCATTGTGCCCCTAAATTGTAGATTATTTTGGACCATCTGAATCATTGCTGGTTTGATCTCAAAATTGTTAATTGTAATAGCCAGCCTCATTATGCTTTCTTGAACCATGTCTTGACTTGTTAATGTGTAATCCCTTAGGGTTCTCTTGTTACGAGCCATCCGTAAATCTATACGTAACTATGTTGGTGTTGGTGGATCTCCTAAAGTGTTATTGTTAGCTTCGTCGAACAACAAGTTCTTGTATGGTACATTGCCTACAGCAGGTGCTGGTGGATCATGCATCTGCTGTTACTACTTCTATTGTTGTTGATGATTTCTGCAAATTATTCTGTTTGGATTTGTAATTGGCTTTATAGGTGTTTCCCTACTGTGAGTCATACACTAGACCCAAAAAGAAAAAAAAATAGTTATAACAATTAAAATTGTAACTATAACCTAGAAATTTTCTAACTATTCCTATTGAAGTGTAAAAATTAAAATTAACTAGGAAGGTTGCCTCCTAGCAACGGTGCCAACAACTTAACCTCCTCCGAACATACTAATGTCCAGAGTGTGAATACTACAGTAAAAGATTTATAAATGAGGCGGTATCCGCAAGTATACGGGTCCAGTTGTAATATAGTTACAACGGAGTAAGTGAGTACTCCAAGGATTATACCCAAGGGAAGCTAATGCTTGATCAATTTGAACTTAAACACTAAAAGATCTAATTAGTACTCTAAATAAGTTATAGTACAAAAAAATAAATAAAAGGGATTTTTAGGATTTTTATAATAGTAAAATAATAATAAAGAAATTAATAGCAAGAGATTGAAAAGTAGAATTAATAAGATCTGATTATGGGTGATTAGCTTGCTACGGTAATCATCATTAACTGTCATTCCAAGTTCCTCGTCAATCAACTAGTCACTATCTTAGCAGGATCTTCTGATCATCCACTAAAATAATGAGTTGGCAAGGACTACTTATCTTCCAACCTCACAGTCCTGACTGACTTGAGGTGAGCATGTTCACGGATAGACCATACCAATTTTAGGTTAATTCTCACCTTGATGATTTCCTAGGGTTGTCAGGCATAGGGTTTAGGATCTTTCTCTCCCAAATAGCTGATCCATTGAGTAACCCTATAAAATAGTTAATAGATCATACCTCCACTCACTAATCCCCCATAGAAGGATTGGTTCCTCATAAATTTCAGAAACAATGTAGAATCGATATAAAGAGTAAATATGATAAATGAATTGAAAGTATAACATTAAAGAAAAAGCTTGATTTGTATTAAGAATGAACGCGAATCCATAAGTTTGATTGTCTCCACAAATCAGATCTCTCGAGATAAAACAAAGAAAAAATTGAAAGTAAATCTAAGTCCTAAGTAAAGAGAAAAACTAAATTGAAATTAAAAGAGAAATTCTAAGCTAAGTAATTGGTTTCCATAATGTGTGAAAAATGAGCCTATTTATAGATTTTAGGTGGCCATCGTCCTTAACCCTAGGTTAGCCAACGTTCTCGAGCTTTAAGTTTGATTGTACAGACCAAAACGTCCACTAGCTTGTGTTAATTCCTATTTAGAGTCGATGTCGCGACACATCAGGACCTGTGTTGCGATAAAGAAGTTAGTATATTCCTCTTGGGATGTCTTTAGGGGTATGTCGTGACACCCTTCAGCTAGGTTGCGATGTGGAAGGTAGTCTCGAGATTTTTCTGTTCTACTCCTTATGTTGCAACATCAAACCTTACGTGTTGTGACATAGTGACCAGTATCGGTTTAGTACGCCTTTTGATGGTCTCTCATATGCCAAAAATTGGTGTAGCATATTAAACTTAAGGAGCCTAAATACAAGCATTTTCATTACATTTTAGTTAAGCTTCTTTAGTTAGGGAGAGCTAACGTACTTTGTGAGTGTGTGCAGGAGACCATTAGAAGGCATATTAGGATGATACTGGACACTATGTCACAACACGAGAGGACTGATGTCACAACATAGGGAACAAAATGAAGAAAACTCAAGTCTTCTTTCGATGTCGTAACACAGACTGAGGGTGTCACGACATACCCTTAAAGATGGCTACAGAGGAGCATACTGGTTGCTATGTCACGACACAGGTCCTGGTGTATCGCGACATCGACTTTGAGACAAAAATTAGACACGAAGTAGGGGTATTTTGGTCTGCACAATAAAACCTAAAGCTCGGGAACATTAGGTAACCTAGGGTTAAGGATGATGACCACCTGAAGGCTATAAATAGGCTCTTTTGGAACATGTTAAAGACACCTTTTTAATTAACCTAGTGTCTTCCTTTATATTTAGTTTTATTTTCTTTCATAGGTTTCTATAGTTTAGTGTATTTGTTCATTGTTTTCATTAAAGAGATCTGAATTGTAGAATCATTCAACTCTATGGATTTACGCTTAATATCAATACAATAAGGCTCTTTCATTTACTCTATCTTCTTGATTTAATTAGCATGCTTTCTCTTTACATTGATTCTATATTGTTTATGAATGCCATGAGGAACTAATCCTTCAATGGGGGACTAGTGAGTGGAGGTATGACCTGTGAACTATTTTGTAGGGTTACTCAACAAATCAACTATTTGGGACAGAGAGAACGTGAAACAAACCCTAGGGCTAACAATTCTAGAAAGTCATCAAGGTGGGAATTAACCCAAAATTTGTATTACCCATCCGTGAACCCCTTAACCCCAAACCAGTTTTGGCTGTGAGGTAGGAGGATAAGTAGTTCTTACTAACTCACTATGTTAGTGGAAGATCGGAATATCCTGCTAGGGTAGCAACTAGTTGGTTGATGAGGAACGCAAAGTGGCAGTTGATCGAGATTATCGCAGTGAGCTAATCACCCATACTCATATTTGATTTATTCTTCCTTTTTAATCTCTTGACTTTTATCTTTTTATGTTGTTTTATTTTTATCATTATAAAAACCTCAAAACTCCTTTATTTTATATTCTTCATACTATAACTGAATCTAAAGTACTAATTAGATCTTTTAGTGCTTAGGTTAGAATTGATCTAGCGCTCGCCTCCCTTGGGTACGATCCTCAGAGTTCTCAGCCACTTCGTTGTAAAACTATATTAGAAGTAGACCCATATAATTGCGTATACTACCTCATAATTATATATTTTATTGTAGTATTCACTCTCTAGACGTTAGTACGTCTGGAGGCGGTCAAGTTGTTGGTGCCGTTGCCGGGGAGGCAACGTCACTAGGTTAATATTAATTTTCGCACTTAATTAGAATAATTGAAAATTTTTTAAGTTATAGGTACGCTTTTATTTTATTTCATTTATTGTTACTAATATTTTCTTTCTGGGTTTAGTGTATGACTCGCAGTAAGGGCACACCAACTGTAGTAGCCACATATCTAGAGAAAATAATCTAAAAAAATTACCGACAGCAACAGAAGCAGATGTAAGAACCACCACCACCAGCTGTGGGTAACGTGCCAAATGAAACTCCACTGTTTAACGATGCTAAGAATAGTGCCCTAAGAATCCCACCAACACCACAACTTCTTGCAAACATACATATGGCTAGGAACGAAAGAACTTTAAGGGTTTATGCCTTACCAAGTCTGGACATGGTTCAAGAAAGTATAGGAAGGCCTACAATTACAACTAATAATTTCGAGATAAAACTGACTATGTTTCAAATGATCAAGTACAATTTACAATTTAAGGGCACTATGACAGAAGACCCTAATCAACATTTAAAACGGTTCCTTCAACTTTGTAATATTTTTAAGCATAATGGGGTCACTGATGATGCTATCGTCTTCGGTTGTTCCCCTTCTCCATGATTGATAATGCTTTTTCTTGGTTAGACTTACAAACACTAGGGTCTATCACAACATTGGATGAACTAATTTGAAAGTTCTTACAGAATATTTTCTTAATTAGCAAAGTAGTAAAACTAAGAAGAGAGATTGTTTTTAGATAGATGGAGGGAGAAAGTTTCTATAAGGCATAGGAACGGTTCAAAACTTTGATTCAAAAATGGCCGCGCCACGAATTCCTGAGTGGATGCAACTATAGGTGTTCTATAATGGGTTGGATGCAAATGCACGATCTGGATATGAGGGAGCAATAGGAGGATCCCTTATGAACAAAACATACGAGGATGCATACGAGATCATCAAGAATGTAACAGTAAACTCCTACGAGATCATCGAGAATGATTCACATATGGTTAGAAATCCACTATGGTAAAAGCTATCCAAAAGGATGATAAGTATCAACAGTTAGTTGATAGACTCAACCGTATCGAATCGACTTCTACACCATCTATGCATGGGGGAGACAAAGTGCTCTACCACTATTTAAATACATATAATCCTGGTTAGAAACAATTTCGAAACCCTTATTTAAATACATATAATCCTGGTTGGAGAGATCACTCGAATTTGAGATGGGGGAAACCAAGGAACAGGTAATAATTTAATTTAAGTTAAAAATAATAATTACCAATCTCCCTATTTGTAGAAACCCCAAGTTTGGGTCAACCCAAATGACCATATTGTATGTGCTCAATGGCTGGAAAAAATTGAGGGAGAAATGCAGTCAATGAGAACTAAAGCCAAACATATGCAGTCTGGTGCACAAACTCAACATAAACATTAACTAAACTCAAGGATCAAATGAGCCAATTAATGAGCATGATGGATGACATTAAAAGAAAAATTGGCATAAGTATTCCCAGTAATATGCAGGATAATCCACGAAGAGAAGGTAATGAGCATGTGAAAGAAATTGCACTCTGATCAGGAAAAGTACTGAGTAGCCCAGAAACCATCACTCTGGAGACAATCGTGGAGAATAATGATGATCCTCAGAAGGTATCCCTAGAAGCAGAAGATGAGCTAGAGTCAGAGGAGGTAATTACACTGGCAACAGAGATAGAGAAGGAAGTAACTAAAGATTCTGTCGGTACAAAAATCTCATTCCCTTCGAGACTAGAAGAAAAGAAAAGGTGGGATTAGGATGAATTTGTAAGTTTCGTAAACCTATTTAAAACATTGAATGCTTTCTTACCTTTAATTGAGTTAATTGAAAAGGTTCTAAAGTACGCCAAGTTATTAAAAGTGATGATGGCTAGGCATAAGAAAATTAAGGTAGGAGAACAAGTGGCTGTAAATGCTTCTTATAGTGTGATTATTTTAAGATAGGTACCTCAAAAATTAAAAGACCCAGGGAGTTTTACTATTCCCATAGAGATAGGAAGTATTCACTTTAATAGAGCTCTATGTGATCTAGGAGCTAGTATTAATTTAATGCCTCTATCGATTTTTCAAAAACTTGGGTTAGCGGATTTGAAAACTACTCAAATAACATTACAATTGGCTAATAGTTCTTTGGTATGTCCAAACGGAGTATTGGAAGATGTGTTAGTCAAAGTGTGAAGTTTTATTCTCCCCGTAGATTTTGTGGTACTTGATTTTGAAGAAGATCGTGAGATATCGATCTTATTAGTAAGGCCCTTTATAGCAACTTCGAGATCTACCATTGATTTTGAAAAAAATGAATTAACTATGAAAATTAATGGTAAGACTAAAACTTTTAAATGTGGCCATCAATCCAACGATGAAGATAAGAGGAACAATGTAAAAAATTATTTACCTCTAACATCTCCGAGTCAAGGGACACGTTTTCTTTTATGCATGTAGAAAGAATAAACAGGTTTAAGGAAAGCGACAAATGGGCACAGGTGGAATGGCATAATGGAAGATGGACCAATATCGGCAGAATATGGAAATCCTTCATCGGATGAATTTAGCAGTAAAAATTAAAAATTAGTTGAATTGCTGTTTAAATTTTGTAAATTATTATATATGAAACTAATCACCTAGTTGAGATTTTGACTTTTATTTGGTGTAGGTTCATCTCTAAATCGAAACATCCTTGAAGTTGGAAGTTTTGAGCTAAAATAAAGTCAATGTCGTGACATTGCTTTAGGGAATTGCGACATATCATACAGTTTCCTTCACATATCCTAATTGTAGGGTGTGTCGCGACATGGGCAATTTGGTAGGGATGTTGCGACACGGAACCCTAGTGTCGCGACTGTAACACCCCAGACCCGACCTAAACAATAGGGCCGAATCTGGTGATGTCACATTGTAACACCCCTTACCCGTATTCTACGCTGGAATAGGGTACGA
>CM025151.1:20729429-20741196 GCA_013467495.1 Gossypium gossypioides
TTAACTAAAATTCAACATGTTTATATTTTAAGTGCACTTTAATTATTTTGTAAAAATTAATTATTTTTTGGATAAGAATTTTATTGAAACTGTATGATTTTAAGTTAAAAAGGGTATGTAAAAATGTGCAAATTTTCGTGTTTCCAATAGTCCTCAAGCAATTAGTGAGTTCTTAACATTTTATTTGCTTAGAGTTTATTCTATAAGCCTATCTCTATAAATAGTACTCAGATACCCTAGACTACGTCGGGCGGGATGTTAAAAACACACTTATCACAAGGTCATTGGACAAGCATTGATCGAGTTGCTTTCATAATGATATGTCGTTGGGGTGAGCTCAGTCATGATACTATAGTGGAATGACTTCGCGACTAAATGAGTTTATATAATTAATGAGCAAAAAGCTGGAACTTAATTATAAATCATTTGAGATATAATCGCATATGTCTAATTGGTCCCTTCACTAGCTCGTTGACACCAAAAATGAATTGTATGTTGAATCAAATGAATAGAAATGGTAAAAATGGAGAAATGAGAAACATTTGGAAATGAATGTGGTTTTCTCAAAAATAAAAATGAAAATGGCCTGGAAATGAATTTATGGTTTTCAAAATAAATGAAGTTTGAGAATGGAAATAAATCATTTGGTTATAGTAAACTCGTTGAATGTAGAAATATTAAATATAATTTCTATTAGGTTAGTTCTGTTAGGTTTATAACTTTGTAATCCAAATTTAAACTTACCACTGGCGTTTGTTTAGTTTAGTTTTATGTTTATAACTATTTAACCCTCTACTAAGTAAGATTAAATTATAACTCTTCATTATGTATTATTTTATTTATAAATAGATTATTTATCATCTGTAACAAGTGAAAAACTCATTAATTTTTAAAACAAAAGATTGCAGCAGAAGATTAAATCTGAAGAATGATAAGTTTTGGTGCAAGCGTTTCAGGCCCATCAATGGAATTCTAGGAGAGCGATATAGATAAATATCTACAACAATTACAACCCTATACTTTTATTCAAGAGCAAGGATTTGATCCCTTAATGAGGAATTGTAAAGGCATATGGGAAATCACAATAGAAAATGAGTGGACCAAATTTTGTTTGCCGCCCGAAGAACCCATAATAATTCTTGTGGTGTAGGAATTTGGATGAAGTTTGTGTGTTAAAATATTTGGCCCATAATTGACGTGTCTGACATGAAGCCAATCCATGCTATTATCACATATGGAATATTGCAAAAAAAGCAAATATGTATTGGCACATGGGTATATAGGAATATGGTTGAATGCACAAGGAATCTAGAAAAGGGAATATTCTTTCCCCATCTGATATCAGAATTGTGCAAGAGAGTAGGAGTACCTATAGAGCAAATGGATAAAACAATCAATCCTCCAAAGAAATTGCTTAGAGATGAAGTATATAAACAGTTTTTCATATTGCAGAAAAAGAAAAAGGAGGAAAGAAGGAGGAGAGGACTTTTAGAAGATGATTAATAGATCAAACTAATGTATTCTTTTTATATATATAGCAGTAGAAGAATTACATTAGTTTTTTATTTTTAGTGTTTTAATTATTTTTTGAATTTAGGGTATTGTAATCCATTATAATTAATGGATTTAAATTATTTATAAAATACCCCTGTAAAGTAAATGCACAACAATTATGAACTTTCAACGAGCAATGGAGGAAGCACCCACCAATAGCCTATGGAACTGTCACGATCAATCAAATAACTTCTTTTCTTATCTTTTTAGGGGTTACACATTGATGACAATGTGTTATCTAAAGTGTGGGGGTGACATAGGAAATTTATTTTAAAATTTTATGCTTTTCTTTGATTTTTCATGTCATTTGTGTGCTTGAGCTTATAAAAATACAAGTTATTGGTCAAGAGCCTTTGCATAGGTTGCTTGTATTTACAATAATTTGGCATGAGGATAGGTGATTTTAAAATTTTGACTATTAGACTATTAAGTTCTATATGTTATCTTGTAAATACGCATTATAGCAATTGAATGTACCAAATGATATAGAGAACACAAGGTAACAAGCATGCTAGTATGAATGATAAATTGTTGAATTTGTTGTTGTTTGGATTATTAGAATTGTGAATATTGATATACTTAGGGATGACCTAAGGCATTGTTTGGAATACACCCAGAGCCAAAAAACTAACCATGTTATTTATCTTTAATACCTATTTTTGAGCCAGAAAACACTTCTTGATGAACCTTTATACAAAATCTAAGCCAAAATATAAATTTGTACTTATCATTTTTTGTTGGCCTTGAACTGTATGACTATAGATGTCTGACATATGTATTGAAGGTTAAGTAGATATATTATGTTTGATTTTGTAAAAATAGAGTGAAATAGGAGGGATCAGTATGATATAGTAATTATAGGTTAGCAAATATGTGTAATAAAAGAAAATTCAAGAAGAAAATCAAAATGAGTAGAAAAAGTATTTGAAAAGTAAAAGCATATGTGAGTGAGTTGTTTTGAAAAAGAAAAAAAATGTGATAAAGTCACAAAAGTAGAAAAGCTCATTTATTAGTGCACAAAAACTTGTGAGCTATCTGTGATTGTTATATTATGCTGTGACTTCCTATAGGGAGAAATAAAGAAGGCGAGAGAAGGAGACATAAGGTGGTGAGCGGGAAAGGGTTACTAAAGAGAATAATAGGGAACAATATGATTTGTCAAACTACTTTTGTGCTAGAAACTATTTGATGCTTACTATTCTAGAAATCCATACCTGTCCTAATCCTTAGTACGTTACAAGCTGAAAAGTCCTATGTCATATAGGTAGACTTGTTCACAATTTGAAATTATATTAAACAATTACATTTATGACTATTTGTATTCTGCTAGGATAATAAAATTACTTATATAATTTATTGATGGATTCGTACATTTAAGACCCTTAATGCTTATATTCTTTGTAATATCCTGAACTTAGGTGTTTGATATCTAAAGTGGTAAGGCAGTTATATATCATGCCAAGATTATATGTGAGTATGAAATACCTATTCATGTGCTCCAAGGCTAACATTTGTATCATACTTGCTTAAGGGTCATCTTTTCATTTATTGTTTTTGTTTATGTTGCTTGAGAACAAGCAATAACTTAAGTGTGGGGGAGTTTGATCTATCGTAATTCGGTGTAGTAGATTAAACTAGTTTTCGCACTTTAGGAGCTTCAATATAAGCATTTTAGTTGTGTTTTAATTACATTTTAGCAAGTTTAGTTCAGTGTAATAAAATGTGTTATTCGAGTCTTTTATGGTTCAGCCTAAGGGTGAGCTAATATACTTTGTGAGTGTGAAGGAAATGATTAGAAAGAGTATTAAATCAATACCAGTCGCTAGGTTGCAACACGGAGCATGAAATGTCTCAACATAGGGAGCATAATAAGAAAAGTCCAAGACTGCCTTCAATGTCACGACACAGCCTATAGGTGTCGCAACATACCCTTGAAGACACCCTGAAACTGAGTACACTACCCTCGATGTTGAGACATAAGACATGGTGTGTCGCGACATCGCCTTTGCACAGTAAATTAATATGAGCCAGGGACATCTTGATCCACACAAACCAACTTTAAAGCTCGTGAAAGTTAGCTGACTATTTTAAGCTCGTGAAAGTTAAGGACGATGACTATTTTAAGTCTACAAATAAGCTCAACTAATACATTTTATGGACACATCTTGCTATTGTATAATTTTCTCTTTAGTTTTAGTCTTTAGTTTTTCCTTTCTCTTAGGTTTTATACTTTATTTCCATTCTTGTTATTTACTTTTCGGAAGAAATTAGATTTTGAAATTAGTCTCAAACACTGTGAAGATTCTGCGTTAAAATTCAATACAATCAAGTTTATTTTAAACTCTATTCTTAAAATCATTCGTTATGTTTATTCTTTTATTCAAGTTTTTATTGTTTATTAGATCCATGAGGAACTAATCCTCCCGTGGGGATTAGTGAGTAGAGGTATGAATAATTAACTATTTTGTAGGGATATCTTAATGGATCAGCTATTCAGGACAGAAAGAACTTAAAACCCAGGCCTGACAACCTTAGGAAGATATGAAGGTGGGAATTAACCCAAAATTGGTACGACCTATACATGAACAACTTAACCCTAAACCAATTTGGATTTTAAGGTCGAAAGATAAGTAGTCCTTGTCGACTCAATATTTTAGTGGACATATCAGAAAATCCTGTTGGGGTATTGACTAGTTGATTGAATAAGAAAGCCCAAGACAATAGTTGATTAGAATTACCAAAGCGAGCTAATCACCCATACCCGGATTTGATATATTTCCTTATTTGATTTCTTACTTTTCATTTATTTAATTTTCATTTATGTTCTTTCTTGTTAATTGTATAGTTTATCAAAAACTCTTCTTTTAATTCTTCGTACTATAAACTGATTAGAGTACTAATTAGATCTATTTATGTTTATGTTAGGATTAATTTAGTGTTCTCGTCCATTGGGTATGATCCTCAAAGTACTCACCTACTCCGTTGTAAACTATATTACAACCTGACCCGTATATTTACAGATACCATTTTCCCACATCTTTTGTGTAAGGTTTCTACTTTGGTCGTTGGTACGTCTAGAGGTGGTCAGGAACTCGATTAGTTTTCTTAGAAATTGTAGATATGGATAAGACCACCCAATGATTGATGTGACGTTTAACAAGTTTCAATAAAGACTTGGGTTTAATTAAGTGTTTTAGATAGGTTAAGAAGAAAATATATTCTCTCTTCGTTTTCCAAAGATAATAGGACTAGAAGAAAGGTGAGGTACTCCTTTAAGGTAAGACTCTGTGTCACATCCTGAAAATCAGATTTGTAGAATTGAGCTAGTAAACTGGGGGTTGAGTCATGTATCAGAAATTAGGGTCGTAAGTGGGTTATTAAAGAATTAAAATTACATATTTGAATTTTTATTTTATTAACTAGCTCAAAACAAAATTCAATTTTGAGGTCAATTTGAAAAAAGTTGGATTTTAATTAGGAGTAATCTAAAGGGAAAATTGCCTAATTTTTAAAAATTGGTCTCCTACATAGAGCCATTCACGTTTTCCCATCCTCAAAAACCCCAAATCATTCAAAAGTTTTCCTAAACCTAAAATTTGAGAGTTCTTTCAAAATTAATTCATTCCTTTAGATTTATTAACCTTCCGAACACCCCAATTTCAAACGAAAATCACATTTTCTTCCCCAATTTCATCATTCTTCTTCATGAGTTCAAATCCAAAATTAGAGTTGTAAATCATCGTTTTCATCAAATTAAGGAAATGTTTTGAATTTTTATTATTAAACGATTATATTTAGATTTAATGTTTTTCAAGAAAGCTTGGATTCAAAAATGGCTAATCTCATAATCTTGAGTAAACTCATGATTTCAAAGTGATTTTTGATTCATTTAAACCTAATTAGAAGGTATTTCTGTTAAACCAAGATTTATTTAAAAAAATGTTTCGATATAACAAATTAAAGTGTTTTTGAATAAAAGTTAAAATTGAACAAATTTGACATAATGATTTTTTGATTTGAAGCCTGAGAGATAAAATTTTGAATATCTATTTTGAACTATTAGAAAATTTTTATAATTATTTTAAAATCAAGTTAAAATGATTTTGACTAAGTAAGAAAGTCCTTTATTATTTTATCAAGTCAAAATACCTTTCAAACAAGTCAAAATTGTTCCAGGCCAAAAAGTATCGATACCTTTATATCTGGTATCGATACTCATTGTTGCAGGTGTATTCAATGTTATGGTTTTCATATCCCCAATGGCTCTATTAACTACCACAACAACCTCAATGGTTGGAAATCAATTAGGGGTATAAATACCGGCTTCTAAAGTTCCTACAGTAATAAGAAAACATATTCAAGCAAAATCATCAATCAAACAACCTTTGTACTCAATACTTCCAAAATTCTCTTGAACAAACTTGTGAGCTCTTACTGCCTTTCTCTTGCTCAAGTGTATTCCTGCCTATTCGTGCTTAATTTACAAACATTCTAATCTTGTTAGGATTATTTCTTAGTTTTCTTATTTTAATTCATTAAGAGGGTTTATCTTAAGATTTGGGGTAGAAATCTTAAAAGAGTTGTAAGGTTAAACCTTGTCCTCAACGGTTGAACAAATTAGTGAATTTAGGAAAATCCTTAGTTGTGGAAAGCTAAGGTAGTGGAGTAGGCAATTGGGGCCGAACCACACTAATTCTTTGTGTTTATTGTTCCATTTTCTCCTTTTACTTCCACCAATTTTTTAAAAGGACAATTCACCCCATCTTGGCAATTTTGGTTTGATTAATCAAGCTAATAATTGGTACTAGAGCTAGTCTCTAAAAGACAGTCTAACAACAAAGAAAAGATCCTCGAGGTAGCTCAACTTCCTTCTATTCAAACCGCACAAGATGACAGCTTCTTCCAGCTCTATTATGGTTGGCGAGTCTCAATTCACTAACAAACCTCGTTACTTCAAAGGTGAAAATTATTCATATTGGAAGACTAGAATGAAGTTGTTCATACAAGCCAACGATCTTGTCGTGTGGGACGTCATCATGGATGGTCCATCCATTCCTCAAAAGCAAGAAGAAGAGAAGCTAGTTCCAAAGAGCAAGAAGAAATGGAATGAGGAAGGTAGGAGAAACATACAACTCAACGCCAAGGCCATGCACACTCTCTTTTCTGCACTTGGTCTGGATGAATATAGTAGAGTTTTTTCATGTTCCAATGCCAAGGAAATTTTGGACAAATTGGAGGTCACTCGTGAGGGTATTGATCGAGTCAAGAAATCAAAATTGAAAATCCTCACAAACAATTACGAGACTTTCACTGTAACACCCCTAGCCTGTATCCGTCGCCAAATTAGGGCTACAAAGTGTTACTGGAACATAACATCATTCAACAAGCATTTAGTTAACATTAACAATTCATCACATAAATCATAGCAATATCAACTTAGATCATACATACGGTCCCTTTTACGAGCCCTCAAGGCCCTAAAAAGACATTAGAATGAATCGGGACTAAATCGAAAACATATGAAATTTTTTAGACCGTGTAGGCATTCAAAATTGGGACACACGGCATGTCCCAGTCCGTGTTCGTACCCGTGTAACTCACTGACTTGGGCCACACGTCTAAGCCACACTCTTGAATACCAGGCCGTGTACCCTTCAAAGTAACCTAAAACGCCCGTGTGCTAGGCCGTGTAACAACCTGACTTGCAACCCTTTGAATGCTAAAAGGGACACACGGCCGTGTCGCGTGGCCGTGTATCACACACGGCTGAGACACACGACCGTGCCTCTGCCCGTGTGGAAGAAAACTAGGCCATTTCCAAGCCATTTTTCTCACACAAACTCACACCTCATGGACAAGCCATTTAAACCTATAATCAAGCATTTAAAACACACTTTACAAATGCATATTCAAGCTTACACAACATAAAAACTATCCATTCAACCAATATGCCAAAATGACACCTAAATTTTAGGAATCAAACTTATCTAAACACCTAACCAATTCATTCACTAATTAAACTACCAATTGAACAATTTCAAGCCACATTTATCCGTATGTTCATATACCCAAAATTTCAAGCACAACCAATACCAAATGACCATTTTCAAAACTAACATGTACCACACCAATTTCACCAAAAGATGTTCACTTCCAAACTACCAAAACTAGCCATTATCAACAGCATGCTACATTCATTCCACACCAACCATTAATTACTACCATACTATTTCCATCAACATTTTTTTATCATGATCTTAACCAACACAACATTACATTATCAACCACACCAAATGCCATATATACAAGCCACACATAATGGCTAAATTCATTAAACAAAACACCTATACATGCCATTATAACCATGACTCAAATCTTCAAAATATACAGATATAACTGATGGATAGTGTGATGGAATTCCCGACAACTTCCAACTCTCACAAGTTTCTAATTATCTAGAAACACAAGAAATTAACACGAAGTAAGCATGAAATGCTTAGTAAGTTCATAATTCATAAACAAAGCTTACCATTTCAGTTTATAAGCACAAAAACAAATTGAGATAATCCAATATGAATTGGCATTAACCTAAGCAACAACAACCTTCCAAGTTAGATAATCTCATAGCCTAGCAAATCATGTCAAAAGCATCATAGCTTTTATATACACTACTTATAACCTTTCATACTTTCAATCATATGGTTAAACATATTTCAAACATCTCTAACTCATACCTTTCCATACATTCATAACATCACTTTTTGAAGCATTTGCCGAAACTTCCCTTTTTCATACCTGTTGAACCACTAGAATAATATCAGATATGCAGGAATCTTGCACACTATGTGCCAATATGTGGTCGAAACTACTACTATCTCATATCTCGTATCAATGCTCCCTTTCGAGCCATAAATGGGTCTGCTCACACAAGCTGTTAGTCAGGACATTGCTACATGGTGCTGCTCACACAAGCTATCAAGTTACCGTAACACATACCGAAAACTCAACCATCGGTAGGACGTACAAGACCAGCGCCTGAAACACGATAACTCCTAATGACATGTCATTTGTATCCTATATACTCCTAAGGTTCAAATGGGATCCGAATGCGCCAAAACTTCATTGGATATTTTTGTAGAGTCATAATATCAAAATATATAACACAGAAGCATTTTAATTCGAACATAATTCAATGTTATTTAAAATTAATGAACTTACCTCAAACACGAACGGAGAAATAAGATCGATTAATCAAATATTTTTTCTTTTCCCCGATCTAAGTACATACGCTGCTTTTCTTGATCTATATATCCATCAAACATAAAAAAAAATATAAATTCATGGTAAAACCCTATACTTTTAATAGTTTTGCAAATTAGTCCCCGGGCTAGCTAGATTAAGCTACGACTTCAAAAACATAGAAATCATTAAAAATGGGATGAAAAATAGTCACATGCAAGGGATTAGTTGCTAGCCAAATGTTGAAGCTTTGTTATGGCTTTCTTAAGCCCTAGTTTTTATTGGTAAAGAAGATGAAGAAAGATGATATCTTTCTTTACTTTAGTTTATTATAAATTGTTTTATTAATTTACACTTTTAACCTTTTTAATTAACATTCAAATCAATTAATTTAATGCCCATATTTGTCCACTTAAACAATCAATGGTCTAATTAACATTTAAGGCCACTCATATTTAAATTCCATAGCAATTTAACACCTTTTAATAATAGCACACAAGTTTTGCACTTTATGCGATTTAGTCCTTTTACCAAATTAAGCATGCAAACTATAAAATTTCTTCATGATATTTTTATACAACACTACTAACATGCTATAAACATTAAAATAATATAAAAATAACTTTTTTAACGTCAAATTTGTGGTCCCAAAACAACTATTCCAATTTCACTGAAAACATGCTGTTACATTCACGCTGAAGCCCGAAGAGGACAACAAAGCTATGTCCTATAGATTCACCATCATATCACTGAGCTCAAATCCTATGGGAAGACCTATCCCAATGAAGAAGTAGTCCAGAAGATGCTTAGAAGCTTGCCTATGTCTAGCGATGCCAAAGTTACAACCATAGAGGAAGCTACAAATTTGGAGAGTCTTTCATTAGATGAGCTAATTGGTTTGTAACACCCTTATCCCGTCTCCGTTGCCGGATTAAGGTTATAGAATGTTACTAATCAAAACAAAACATTTCACTTTATTTTAGAACAGTTAAAAAATTAATTTATAAACATATAACAAACAATATCTCTTCATGGTATGAATACAATTATGGGCCTTGAATCGGGTTACAGGGCCCTAATAATAGTTTAGGAACAATTTGAGATTAAATCAAAATAAAAAATAAAATTTGGGAAAAACTTGAAAAGTTGAAAAGTAGGGGTCACATGGCCGTGTGGCTAGGTCGTGTGACGTAGCTCAAACAGTGTGAACATTCAAAGTAAGGACACATGACGATGTCCCAACCAGTGTGTCTAACCGTGTAACTCACTGACCTGGCACACACGGTCGTGTCGTAGGCCGTGTGCTAGCCCGAGCAACCTATTGACTTGAGACACATGACCATGTGGGGTGACTGTGTGTAACACACGACCGTGTGCCAGCCTGTGTCCCAAGCCGTGTACTCACCATTTAACCCCTAATTCAAGTCAATTCTATATCAAATCTTGCCCAAAATAGTACACTAACAATACATACATTATGATCAAAAACACTCTTCATACACTCTTAAAATGTTAAAACAATCAACCTAAAGCTTCTAACCAATGTACCATTCATAGGCACCACATTTCAAACACTTATCTTAAAATCAATTTAACATCATAAGTTCATTCATTTCCTTTCTAAATCAAAAAGAACCATGCGCAACTGTAACACCCCTAGCCCATATTTGTCGCTGGATTAGGGCTATGGAGCATTACCGAAGCATAACGTCATATAATGAATAATTTATTATCATAAATAAATGACAAGGTAAATCATAACAATGTTAATAAAAAATATTCATACAGTCCCTTATACGAGCCCTTGAAGCCCAAAACAGACATTGGAAACGATTCGAGAATAAATAAAAAACAAATGAAATTTTTTTTGAAAAAAGTTAAAATTTTTCAAACTGTAAGGGTCACACGACCGTGTGACTCACACGGCTAAGAGACACACTTGTGTCTTAGGCCATGTGGGCATTCGAAATAGGGACACACGGCTGTGTCCCAGCCCTTGTTTACACCCGTGTAACTCACTGACTTGGGCCACACGCCCATGTACCGGGCCTTGTACCCTATGAAATAACCCCACAAACCCGTGTGCCAAGCCGTGTGCAAGGCTGTGTAACAGCCTGACTTGCAACCCTTTGAAAGCTACAGGGGACACATGGTCATGTCGCTTGGCTGTGTGTCACACACGGCTGAGACACACGCCTGTGTCTCTGCCTGTCTGGATGAAAAATAAGTCACTTTCAAGCCATTTTTCTCACCCAATCTCCCATCTCATACACAAGCCATTTGCACCTAAAATCAAACATTCAAAACACACTTAACAAATGCAAGAATCAAGCTTAAACAACCTAGAAACTAACCATTCAACCAATATGCCGAAATGGCACCTCAATTTCAACAGATGAATTTTACTTAAACACTTAACCATTTTATTCCACATCTAAACTACTAATTGGATCATCCCAATGCTATATTTGCCACAATGTTCATAAACCAAATATGTATACATAGTCAATACAAAATAGTCATATTCACAACTAACCTATACCAAACCAAATTGACCAAAAGATTATCACTCTCAAACTACCAAATCAAGCCATTAGCAACATTATGGACTATCCCCTTTTTCACCATTCACCAACTCATATTATAACATTTCCATATCATCATTTTAACCAACACAATATCAAGTTACCACATAAATATACATCATACCAAATAAACCATCAACCATAATGTCATATATATACAATCCACACTTAATGGCTAGAATTCATCAAACAAAACACCTATAAATGCCATTATAACCATGACTCAAAATCTTCAAAATATACCAATATAACCGATGGATAGTGTGATGAAATCTCCAACAACTTTCAACCCGAACGAGCTTCCAATTATCTAGAAACATAAAGAAATTAACATGAAGTAAGCATGTAATGCTTAGTAAGTTCGTAATTCATAAACAAAACTTACCATT
>CM025151.1:20748520-20759825 GCA_013467495.1 Gossypium gossypioides
CATATGAAAATCCTACAATGAGAAAACTTATTTTTAGTGGCAAGAGGTCAGGATAGTCGAGTGATGAAATAGGGGAGACTTTAACTAATAAACTGTACTAATTGGATGAACCAAAAATACTAAAAATTTTATGGTAAGTAGATATATGAGTCTAGTTTCAGGGAAAATTTACGGAATTAAGTTTTGAGTCCCCTAGCTCGAGTTATAATCAATTTAGTAACTTCTGCGCTATTGGACAGATTTGCTGTAAATAGCGAAATTAATTTTCAAAACAAGTTTTTATGCTCCGAATTAGTAAGATAAGCTAAGTAATGCCTCGTACTCGACTCCGACAACGGTCTCGAGTAACGGGTGTTACAGTTTTCATATATCCAAGTCGTAAATAGGCATCCAAAACCAACCAAAATCAAGCTTAAAACATATAATATCATCACATACAACCAATATGCCCATAGCCACCTCAAATGACAACTTAAAAACATGTCAACTATGTATTCAAACTTACCTAATTGACCAAATACATATATGCATATTTGTACCAAAACTTATCATGTAGGTCACTCATCAAGCTCAACCATTTTGTACCCAAAATACCAGTTCATAAGATAAATCATTTTAAAACTAACATCATTAGACATATGTGTTCTCTACAACAAGCACTAAATCACTCTAAATTATAATACATGCTCAATTGCATATTCAACTACCATTTAAATTTCATCCATCAAACATAAATTAATTTACATGTTAACCATACCAAACCACACATCAAACATGATAAGGCCATTTATATATACATTGGAAAATATACCAAAACACAAGCCAATTCAAATGGCTAAAAACATAACAAAACGTCTAGGCTATCATTAGCCAAAATAACCTATACATGCCATTATAACAAAAATTAGATAACCAAATGTACCAAAAGAGCTGATAGATAGTGTGATATAGCTCTGACAAGCTTCCAACCTGAACAAGCTTCCGAACCACTATAAAACACGGAAAATAGCATTGAGTAAGCATTTAAGCTTAGTAAGTTCATATAACACAGAATTTAACTTACCATTGAACCACAATTTAGGTAGGTAAACCAAAGCATATAACAACTCAATTTTTCCAAAAGCCTAACACATATTTCTCAACCAATTTAGCCATGTAATTCATGTATAAAATGAGAATCATGTATGAGTTCAACAACTATTTCAATTCCATATACGTGTAACATCTATACCATGTATCCATATATCATATATAAATCGTTTCAATGTAATTCATGTAAATACCTATACTAGTTAGAATCGAGCTAATAAAAACTCGGAACATAATTGTGCCCGTTGAACCATTTAGAATATCATTGGATACCCGGGTAGTAGACATGAGGTGTACTAAACTATATTCCGTCAATTCTTGTACATGTATGCTCATACAAGCTGTAAACGATAAGATTCTCTGAGCTAAATAACAATAAGCTCCTCCGAGCTGAATAATAGTAAGCTCCTCCGAGCTGAATAATGGTAAGCTCCTCTGAGATGAATAACGGTAAGCTCATATGAGCTGAGTATCGGTAAGCTCATAAGAGCTGAAATCGGTAACCCTAACGACAAGTGATTTGTATCCTATGAATTCTTAAGGTTTAAATAGGGCTCGATAATCGTCGTACGTCGTCGGATATGTGATCGGTATTCATATATGATAGTAATGCAAATAACATACATCTAATTCATTCAAAGCATATACACAATTTAATTACATGAACTTACCTCGATGAGTGTTCGTAGATACGGAGGCAACTAGTCCGAGATTTTCTCTTTACCTCGATCTAACTCCGTACGAGGTATAGCCGAATCTATATGAATGAATTTAAATCAATTCAATATAACTCATATACAATTTAGTCCAACAAACATTTTGTCAAAATTACCATTTTGCCCATCTACTTTTAATTATTTGCAATTTAGTCCCTAGGCTCAAAAAATGAAATTCATTAAATTTTCCACCTACCCAAGCCTAGACGAACTATATACATCTTATAGCAGCCCACATATTTCACAAATTTACAAATTTAACCATGAATTTATCACTTTTTTCAATTTAATCCCTATTTGGCAATTTCACTAAAAATTCCTTAACAAAAGTTATTTATCTATCAAAAACCATTCAATTTCTACCATTAAAATTCAAAACCATAACATATTCATCAATGGAAAAACTCAAATACTTTAATATTTTTGCAAATTAGTCCTCGGGCTAGCTAGATTAAGCTATAACAATCCTGAAAACATAAAAAGCATTAAAACTGGAACAAAAATCACTTACTAATTGGATTTTGAAGCTTGGCTGAAACCTAGCTCTATTTTCTCCAAGTAGAATCGGTTGGTGGTGTATTTTGAAGAAGATGAACAGAAGAAAATTATTTTGTTTAATTAACATATAATTTAATTACTTAATTACTTAATTAACCTTTATAATTAAGTCAAATTACAAAATTTCCAAGTCATTATAATCCACTAACATATTAATGGGACATTTACCATATAAGGAACTCTAATTTAAAGTTCCATAGCTATTTAATACCTTTAGCTATCAGAACTCAACTTTTTCACTTTACGCGATTTAGTCCTTTTTATCAAATTGAACATGTAAACGATAAAATTTCTTAACAATATTTTTATACGGTAATACTATCATGCTGTAAACCTTAAAATAATAATAAAATAAATTTTTTGAATTTGAATTTGTGGTCCCAAAACCACTGTTTCAATTTTACTTAAAATAGGTTGTTGCAAATCATTTATTCAAAGCTATTTCAGATTTTAAATCGTACTTCTAAATCATTTTTCTATTTATCCAAAATTGGAGAACTTGGTTAGTCGTCATTATTTCAGAAATAAAAACATATTAACTTTATAAATCAAATGTCTTTAGAAAACTCCTTTGTAAAGGTTAATAATTTTGAAAGCTAAATCTAATTTTATTATCTCGAGGGCTGATAGAGATGTTTACAAGAAGTATCTCAATGATATGGTAGACGTTGGATGTCTTATGCTTGCCACTATGAATCTTGAGCTTCAAAAGCAACACGAGGACATGGTTGCTTATGTTATGATCGAGCAGCTGAAAGAACTTTATCAGGGGCAACCACGGTAAGAGAGGTTCGATAACTCTAAAGCCCTTTTTGCAATGTAAGCTGAAGAAGGAAGCCGAGTAAGACCTTATGTTCTTAAGATGGTAGGCTATATTAAAAGCCTGTCAAAACATGGATTTCCACTGAGCCAAAACTTGGCCACTAATGTTATTCTGCAATCATTACCTGATAGCTATAGCTAGTTTGTCCTCAATTTCAATATGAATGAAATTGACAAGATTTTGCCACAGTTACTCAGCATGTTGTGAACTACTGAAGGTAATATGAGAAAGACTAGACCCAAGCCCATTCTGATGGTTCCTAATAACAAGGGCAAGGGTAAAGCTAAAGCTAAGACAAAGCCCAAGGGAAAAGGCAGTTCCAAATCTAAAAATGGAAAGGTTGCAATGAACAAAAGAGGGGTGGCTAAGGAAGGAAACTAATTCCATTGTGCTGTGATTGGACATTGGAAAAGAAACTCCCCTATCTATCTTGAAGAAGTCAAGAAGGTCGAAACAAGTGAAGTGTCTGCTTCAGGTATTTATGTTATTGATATTAATTTATCAACTACTACTTATTTGGTATTAGATACTGGTTGTGGTTCTCATTTTTGTATTTCTGTACAGAGACTGCAAAGGATTAGGACTCTGGCTAGAGGAGATGTGGACTTACAAGTTGGAAATGGAGCAAGAGTTGCTGCATTAGCTGTAGGACCATATACTTTGTCTTTGCCTATTAGACTTGTTTTATGTTAAAAGATTTTTATTTTGTGCCCAGTTTGAGTAAGAACATTATTTCAATTTCTAGTTTAGACAAAATTGGTTTTGAGATAATAATTAAGAATAATTATTGTTCCTTTTATCTCAATAATGTTTTCTATGGTTCGGCATAATTGGTAAATGGCCTCTCTATTTTAGATCAAGTTAATCCCATTTACAACATAAATATTAAAAGATCTAAAATAAATTACTCAAATCAAACTTACCTTTGGTATTTTCGTTTGGGCCACATAAGTGAGAAATGCATATCCAAACTCCATAAAGATGGTTTCTTGGATTCATTTGTTTTCGAACAAATTGAAGTGTGTGAATCTTCCTTATTAGGAAAAATTACTAAAGCTCCTTTTATTGGTAAAACTGAGCAAGCTAATGACTTATTGGGCCTAATACATGCTTATGTATGTGGACCAACGAACACACAGGCCAGAGGTGGATTTCAGTACTTCATTACTTTAACTGATGCTACCTTTCAAGCCGACAAGGATGATTCACGATAGCAATTGAGTTTTGTGTCTTACATTAATGGTGGCGCTGTGAGCTAGAAAAGTTCAAAGCAAGGTATAGTTGCTGATTCTACAACAAAGGCCGACTATATCGCAGCTAGTGAAGTTGCAAAAGATGTTGTTTGGATCAAGAAGTTCATATTTGAACTAGGGGTTGTGCCTAGCATATTAGATGCTATAGAACTTCGTTGTGACAATAATGGAGTGATTGCACAGGCAAAGGAACCCAGATCTCATCAGTGATCCAAACATATATTTAGGCGCTTTCAAATCATTCGAGAAACCATTGATCGAGGAGATATGCAAATTTTTAGAATACCAACAGATGATAACATTGTTGATCTATTGACGAAGGCTCTGACACAGTAGAAGCTTAATCGTCACACTTAGTCACTTGGTATTAGATATATGAGTGATTGGTCTTAGTGTTAGTGGGAGATCGTTAAAGTATGCCCAAAGACCAATCATGAGATGATTGTAATAACATACTTATTTTACCCCGTTTATTAATATAATGCATTTCCATTATTATTTTAGTTTCTTTTTTGTGTATATAAATAAACTATTTTATAATAATTTCCTGAGAGTAATATGATTATTCTTAAAAGGTCCTTTGTCGAGTATTATTGTGGGCTTGGACAACAATAATGCATTAAGACGAACATGTAGTTGACTGATGACAAAGTGTTGTCATTGACATGGGGATGTCAAAATCAATACATGAGTATATGTTAGAGAACGACATATTGGACTGACTCACTAAGAGTATGTTTCTTGGATTATTATGTAATAGTCACAACATTATTCATAGTGATAACTATGTATACGATCCTTAGACTTGAGATCATCATTGTACCAACATAGTGAGCGTATATTTTGATACAGTCAAATGTCTACTGTAACAGGTTGTACTATAAAAACTAATGTTGGGTATACCACAATCTATGTTGTAGGATATGATTGATCAAGATAGGATTTTTCCCTCCTACATAATGGGAGCAATATCTTAGGCCGCTTGATGAAGTGAGACTAGAAATGCATGGCCATGCTCAAATAAGTTAATATGAGATATTACACTTATTTGTTTATTGTATTCTACTTCGGGTATCAAGAAACATGAGATCAGACTTTGCAAGTGTAACTATTCCAATCGAGATATAAAGGACAAAAATATATAACACATGAAATTTTATCACAGAAAGGTTATGTTCAACCACGACTTCTTTTACCTTGGGTAGCGATGATGCATTGCTAGATGTCATTCATTGCTTGTAATGTTAGAAGTGTTTTAGTATTACTACCAATGTTACAAAAGCCTATAGGGTCACACCCTATGGTTGAAACGAACAGAATCTAAACATAAAACATAATTAAAATAAATGTATAAATTTGATTCATATAAAATATTAATTATGATATATTTACCGGAATTATTAAAATAAAGTATTATAATAATTAATTTCGGTCAAGCATAAAATATATATGGAAATTAATATCCTTTTGGAAATGATATTTTATTGTGATATTTTTATATATATTTTGACACCAAAAAAGGGATTCTATTTTTTTAGGGGACATTAAATAAAAGGAAAGGAATCATAAAATAAAACCCTAGGGTGCAGAAAAGTGTTAACCAACATTAACCACAAAAGAAAAAGAACTTAGGTCTAGCAGCCACATTTCTTTTCGGAAAAACTCTTTGAAGCATTCAGTGAGAGTTTTTGTTTGTTCGTTCACAACAGGGTGGACTACGTAGAGGCCGAGATGATTTTGTTGCGACTTTGGATGGCCAATGTACGAAGGGGATTAAAACAACAATGGTTCCTTCCTATTTTTTAGAGTTCTTCGTGGATGGATTCCTTTTTTGGATCGCCAGAATAATTTTTCCACTGCACTACGGGACATCTCGGTGATCCAACAGTGATGAATTCGGTTAGTAAGGAGTTGAGAGTTCAGGATATCTGAACCGTTAATGGTTTTCTTGATGTATTTCCTAAAGAGTTGCCTGGCTTACTGCCAGAACGAGAAGTGGAGTTCAGAATTGAGCTCTATCCTTATACTGCACCGATGTCCATTGCAGCTTATCGGATGGCACCAAAAGAGCTTAAGGAGTTAAAGATTTAGTTGGAAGAGTTGTTGGATAGAAGGTTCATTCAACCGCGCTTGGAATTGGTTAATGATGGTGGTTTGTTGGTTGAACATCAAGTGAGACCGACTTTATCTCAATAAATTAGGGAAAAACATTTGTTAGATAGAGATTTGTTGAAAATGATTCGTCAAGTTGAGGAAGGTATATTGATGCGGAAGGTATCTTGAATTTCTGAGGTAGATTGTGTGTGCTGCAAGATGTGGATCTGAGGCTAGTGATTCTTACCGAGGTGTATAGTATTCCCTATGCTATGCATCCCGATAGTGGAAAAATGTATCATGAACTTCATGAGATTTATTGGTGGTCTGGGTTGAAGCGAGAAAGGGTTTCTTGTGATCGATTGTGATCCCTAAATAGAAGTGGGAAAGGGTTACTATGGATTTTGTTTCGAGTTTGCCTTTCACTCTATCGAAAAAGGATTCAATTTGGGTTATAGTTGATCCTTTTTTTAAAAGTGTGCGTTTCTTAGTAGTGCGTACTAATTATTCATTCCAGAAGTTGGGAGAGTTGTATATTGCTGAGATTTTTTTCTTCATGGGGTTTCAGTTTCGATTACTTCTGATAGAGATCCACGATTTACTTTGAGGCTTTGGAAAAGTTTGCAAGAGGCTTTGGGGTCGAAGTTTACTTTCAGTAAGACTAATCGTCCCCAAACTGATGGTCAATCTAAAAGGGTAATTCAAGTGTTAGAAGATATGTTGCGAAGTTGTGTGATCGAGTTCCATGGTAGTTGGGAGTGATATCTGCCTTTAGCAGAGTTTGTTTACAATAATAGTTTCCAAGCGAGTATTCACATGGCACCGTTTGAGGCATTATATTGTAGGAAATGTAGGACTCCTTTGTGTTGGATGGATTTAGATGAAAAGATGGTCGTTGGATCAAAATTAGTTCGAGAGACCGAAGATAAAGTGAAGTTGATATGTGAGAGGTTGAAAGCTACAACAGATAGGCAGAAATCTTATGTAGATTTGAAATGTCGAGACGTCGAGTTCGAAGTTGGCAATAAGGTGTTCTTGAAGGTTTCTCCATGGAAAAATGTTTTAAGATTTGGAAGAAAGGGTAAATTCAGTCTAAGATATATGGGGCCTTATGACGTTGTTGATAGGATTGGGATGGTAGCTTATCGACTCAAGTTGACACCGGAACTTGAGTGAGTTCATGATGTTTTCCATGTGTCTATTCTACAAAAGTATCATTCAAATTCATCGCATATTATGCTAGTAGAACAGATTGAGGTTTGACCTGATCTCACTTGCAAAGAAGAACTGATAGAGATTTTAGTTCGTGAAGAGAAGGTTACGTTGGTTAAAGTTTTGTGGTGCAACAAAAAAACGGAATAGGCTACTTGGGAAACCAAAGAAGCGATGAGACGTTAATATCCTTACTTGTTTAGCTTAGGTAAATTTTAAGAACGAAATTCATTTTAGAGGGGGAGAATTGTAACACCCTAAAATAAGGCCTAGGAGTTTCGAAGGTATTTTAGGAATTTTAGCCTATATGTGGTCAGAATTTCGTAAGGTTGGTATTCGATAATATTATTGACAATGGCTATTAGGGATTTGAGTAAATTTCTGAAAATGAGTTTTAAATACCTTAATTTTAGAAAAATGATTGACTTGTAATAGAGTCAAAATAGTGAGCATTTATCTTGTAGTTTTACTAGTTTTAAGATTGGACCTAATAAACTCCCATTCCCAGTTCTATTTCACAATAGTTGCTCTCCAGAGTTTGCTATTGTCGTCCCTTGCTATTCCCTTGATATTTCAATTGACTTTTCATTCCCAAAGCATAATACTTTGATTTCCTATCATTCCTAAGTCAATTACCTTCATAAATCTCCAAGAAAAACACTCAAAACCTCCATAGAGTTCATCATCATCTTCAATCGTGTGTTTTCTGAATTTCTGTAAAAATTTGTTTAATCTTCCATCAAAGGTAACATTCACTTTCCCATTAGTTTTTAATGTTATCTAGAATTAAAAATTGAGTTTTTTTATTATAAATTGCATGTTTTAATTAAAATCTAAATATTGGGTCATTAATGGTGGAATTTGAGATTGTGGATGAAAATCTGATTTAAAAGTGTTTTTCAACTTATTTTAACTTGATTAGAAGGCTTCTAAAATTACTTTAAAGTTTCGTTAAGGATTTCTTGTGTTTTAATGAATTTTTGTTATTATGGCCAAAACTTGTCGAAAAATGTTGATACCTTGAAACGTGTAGTTTTGTATGGTTTAAAGGTTGGGGTTTATTCGTAGATGAATATTGGGATGACTGAAACTTGGTTCATGCGAAAATATTAAGTATAGATCGAGATATTTGTGTTTTAATTCCGTCAAGCTAAAGGGTTTAGTTACATGAGAACGTAGCGTAGGCTTCTGTTTGGATAGTTTAAGTGGGTCCTTGGCTATCATTTGATTGTGTGTATTGTGTGATTATTATGTGTGAAGCCTTGGTTTCATTATAGTCTTCTACGAGTTAGAGAAAGAGCTAGTTTGAGCTCTTGATTTTCGGCGAACATTGAGATTTGGTGAGTGTTTTGGGATCGCTACTCGTAGATAATTCATTGTGTAATTGGGAATTTAGAGATAGCCTAAACCCCTACTCTAGATTCCGAGTGTAAGTGTTATCACACCTATGATTAAATGTGAAATATGTTTGCTTGTGAATTTGTGAAATTATGAAATCATGAACATATATGAGATGTTATGATATATGCTATAAGCTTATAATGGTTGTTGTGAAAATGAATATAAGGGTATGTTATTCATGGCATATGATAGAGATTAAATTGTGCTACTAATGTGAATATGCAGTGAATATGTGTGGTAAATCGGTAAGTAAATATGTGATAATAATATGGATATTTTGGCCTTGTGACCTTATGAGACTATTGGATATAGATGGCATGCCATAGGATTGTGAGTACTCACCTTTATGTTATGATAAATAGGGTGCTGAGTCCCAAGGATAGTTTCAGAGAGATAAGGGAATGTGAGCTAAGCTCCATTGATCAGATATGTATGTGTGGTGTGTTTGAGAGTGTTAGCTATACACTTCACTTATGGGACATTTTTGACTCCTTGAGTCATTATGGTGTGATGGAGATCCACGTATCTGATGTGTGGTAATAGAGTCCACTTTATGTTTCATAATCTCAAGAGGAAAATTATCAGATGAAGTGATTGAATGTGATAAAATGTTATTGATATATGTTGAAATATATGCTTAAATATTCATGTGACTAATGTGTGAAAGAATTCAAGAAAGATGATTAATGTATTAAATATGTCATAAGAGTAAAAGATGATATGAATACAATGTATATTTTTCTCGTTGATTCATGATGACTTGTTTATGTAGTGGTTATTCTGCGCATTCACTAAACTTGTTAAGCTCATCCACTCCTTCTTAACTATTGCAGATACATAGTGTCGATGTCAGCGGTATGGTCTTGAGGGGTGATCTAAGCCAATTATTTAGCTTCCATTAGTAGGTGTTATATGCTTATTTATGTTTGGGGAATAAAGGGAATGTAATGGGCCAATGTGGTAGATTTTATATCAGTTTTACTAAGTCAATTTTTGGGTTGTTTGCATGCTATTTATGTTTGGAAGTATGTGGACTTGAATATTGGGACTGTTATTTCAGATATTTTGATGTTTCTCAACTAGGTGAATGAAACATGTTGTTTAGGATTAAGTTTGAATGGTTTTAATGTTGATATATGCTGAGATTTTATAGTTTGGAGTAGAGGTATCGATATTTGGTTTTTAAAAATGGTACCTCTGTATTTTAAAAAGTGTAGGGAAACAAAATATATATTTAGTATCGATACCCTAGCCCAAGTATCAATGCTTGGGGTAAATTTATCGATACCTTGCAAAAGGTATAGATAGTTTTCAACATTTTGAAATTCTTGTGAGAAGCAGAATGCAAGTTTGGTATTGATTTTCCATGTGGTATTGATACCACTTAAAGGAAATATCGATACCCCTGAGACAATATCGCTACATACATAACAGTTTTGGAAATTTTGTGATTTGATCCATTTGTAGGCTTGATTGATGTTCTTAATACCCTTAGTGTATGTATGGCATGTTTTAATGGTAAGAGGCTGTTGTACTACTATAATTCATACATATGATTAAATAGAGATGACGATTGGTTACACTTGAAATTATTTGCTAAGTAAATGCTATGTGACGGTGGTGTAGTGTCCTATTATTCAGACCCGGGGATCGGGCCCAATATATGGTGTTACAGCGGTAGCCACGAGGTATGGTGAACGGTGGTGGAGGGTTTGGTCACGGTGGAGGAAAGGAGCAAAGATTAAAAGAAAGTGTGGTGGTTATTTTGCAAAATGAAGAGAAAATGGATGAGAACTGTAACACCCCGAATTTTGGGCCTAGGAGAAATGGGCTTCGAGTATCGGAGCAATTGGATTTTAGTTGTGCGAGGACATTTCACTAATTGCATGTTTAGTCTAGTGGCTAAGTGGTTTGATAAGAGTTGGGAGTGTTGGAGAAGTCCTGGGTTCAAACTAGAGATCTAGCAAAAAATTTAGTTTTTCTTTAAAGGGGAGTTGGCGTTAGCTGGAAGGTCTTACAAATTTGTTTGGTTAAAATATGACACAAGGAAGTGAGTGGTCTAGTGGCAAGGCGTCATTAGGGTTGCAAGGGAGCATGGGTTCAAGTCTTGGTGCTTGCAATTCATTTTGATTTTCTTTTAAATGAACTTAGACTTTGGC
>CM025151.1:20762850-20773519 GCA_013467495.1 Gossypium gossypioides
AAACATGATAAATCAAGTATGTTATTACAACCATCTCATGATTGATCTTTGGGCATACTCTAACATGTTATTCATTCCATGTCACAGTAAATAAGTGGATATGTTGTCCTGCCATTTAATAGAGATTATATTGTGCTCCTAATGTGAATATGCAGTGAATATGTGCTCGGTAAGTATGTGATAATAATGTGGATATTTTGGTCTTGTGATCTTAGGGTTGGGATTACTTTCGATAAAACTTTAAACTGTTTTTATGGATGTAGTGTATATCTATTTTACTTTACTGTTTCATTTGATTGTTCTTATTTCTTAATTAAAATGCAACTATCTCTAGACATAGAAGATTGTTCGCATACTTATAAACTGATTATAATTCTGGAAGGGTTGGACTGGTTGGAGTAAAATTAAATGAAATGAGCAAGTATTCGATTGATACTTGTAGTCGACTCTAGACATAGAGTCACGATCTTACAGATGGAACCCATGCAAGATATCTACAAAGCCTATACACATGCAAGGTAACTTGAGGTTTTGCTCTTGCGAGAGGCAGGCCATTTTAGAACTCTTCTGTACAGTAAAGTAGATACGATTTTGCCAAGGCCTTATTGACAATAAGGGTAGATTCTGGGAAATCTGACCATCCGAATCAACATCACTCTATCTTTATTCTTTGTCGTAGTATATTTTTCAGAACACATTTAGTTGTTTTTATTTCTTTGTATACATTATATTGGGATAATCACTCTCGTTATTTCCATTACATTTCTGCTCTCACTTTTGCCGTAATATTTCCAATTATTCATCAATTCCATCTATTGCATACATCAGCGTTCCTTTGAATTATCACTGCATACTTACCTTAGTTTATCATAGCATTTTATTCGTCAGTCTTGCCATAACATTAACAATATTACAATAACTTGACCAATTTTGTGCCTCAATTTGATCCTCGTGGGAACAATACTCACTCATCACTTTATTACTTGAACCAACGCGTATACTTGAACAAAATTGCACATCATTTTACACACAATAGTAACCCTACAAAACAATTAACAAATCATACCTCCACTCGCTAATCCCCCATACAAGGATTAGTTCTTTATGGCATTCATAAACAACATGTAATCGATGTAAAAAGAAAGCATGCTAATTAAATCGAGAAGCTAGAGTAAATGAAAAAGTCTGATTGTATGGATATTAAGCATAAATCCACAGAGTTGAATGATTCCACAATTCAGATCTCTTGAAAGAAAACAACGAACAAATAAACTAAAACTATCAAAACCTAATAAAGAAAACGAAACTGATATAAAGGAAAAAACTAGGTTAATTCTAAGATGTCTTTAACTTGTGCCAAATGAGCCTATTTATAGCCTTCAGGTGGCCGTTGTCCTTAACCCTAGGTTAGCATCCTCTCGTGTTACAACATAGCGTCTAGTAAATTTGCCTTTTGATGGTCTCCTACACACTCGTAAAGTACGTTAGCTCTCCCTTAGGCCTTATTCGGACATTTTATTGAAGGTAAGTAAAACTTAACTAAAAACACTCGCAAACTTAACTAAAATGTAATGAAAATGCTTGTATTCAGGCTCCTTAAGTGTGAAAACTAGTTTAATCTACCACACCAAATTTCGGCAAATCAAACTCTTCCACACTTAAGTCATTGCTTATCCTTAAGCAACATAAACAAAGTATGACAACCCTTAAGCAAGTATGATACAAGTATCGACTTTAGAGCATATGACATAGGCATTTCATGCTTACTAACAATTTCAACATGATGAATAGTTGACTTACCACCTTTGACTTCAAGCATCTAAGTTCAGTATGTTACAAAATATACATGTATTAAGGGTCTCACCTATAGGAATCCATCTACAAATCGTACAAGTACTTTGATTATCCAAGCAGAATACAAATAGTTGTTTATGCACATTTCTAGTATGATATCCAGTCATGTATACGGATATTTAGGTCACATAGGATTTTTCGGCTTGTAATGTTCTAAAGCTTAGGACATGAACACCCCTAGCCTATATCCGTCGCTAGATCTGGGCTACGGAGTATTACCGAAAGTTAACATCATTTAATGAACATTTAATCAACATATACGAAACATAACATAAAACATGGCAAAAGTATTTAAATTCAAGCACATTGTCCCTTATATGATCCTTCGAGGCCCTAAAAACACAATAGAACCGAGTTGGGACTAAATCGAAAACATAGGATTTTTTAGAAAAAGATACAAAATTTCAAACTGCAGGGGTCTCACGGCTGAGAGACATGCCCTTGTCCTAAGCTGTGTGGAAATTCGAAGTAGGGACACACGACCCTATCCCAGCCCATGTCTATGCCTGTGTAACTCACTGACTTGGGTCACATGGCTAAGCCACACGGCCAAGCACACGCCCGTGTACCCTTCAAAATGGCCTCACATGCCCGTGTGCTAGGCCGTGTGCTAGGCCGTTACACGGCCTGACTTGCAACCCTTAGATACAGGGGACACACGACTGAGACACATGCCCGTGTCTCTGGCCGTGTGGACAAAAAATAGGCCATTTCCAAACCATTTTTCTCACCCAAATATGTATCCGCATATAACCAATTTTCCATTTATAAACAAGCACTCCAAAGTGCACTAAATCATGCCATAATAAGCTATTCGAACAAGGTACAAATACATACAACCAATATGCCCAAAAAGCACCTCAATCACAACCATTAAACATCTAAAATCATATGCACAATTTAGCCAAAAGTTCAACTAATTTATAACTAAGCTTATGCCAAATCATACCATTTTGTTTACTTATCAAATTTGCACCAAAAGGTACCAATTATGCCATTTAACATCTAGCACCAATAGCCATACATGTCATCTATAACAATTATGCCAATTCACCACATTCAAACATATCAAAAGACCATTTATCACATACATATATAACTACCATTCCATCTTCCATTATTCAAGCATCATAAGCCATGATATCAACCATTTTAAGGCCAAATATATATACATGCGAAAATTAGCATCATTTCACCATCCAAAATGCCCTAAACACAAGCCAAAAACAAATGGGTAAAACATCAAACAAAACACCTATACATGCCATTATAACCATAACTTAGAAACACCAAAATCTACCGATATAACCGATGGATAAAGTGATGGATTTTCGACAAGCTTCCAACCCGAACGAGCTTCCAATTATCTAAAGACATGAAAGAAACAACACAAAGTAAGCATTTAATGCTTAGTAAGTTTGTAAATCATAAACAATGCTTACCATTTCAATATATAAGCTTAAAAGTAAGTTTGAATTAATCCAACATAGCTTGGMACAARCCTAMRCAACAACAACCATTCAAGTTAGTGATAACCACATAACTTAGCAAATTCATTGCATAACATAATAGCTTTTATGAACATAACATATAAGCATTCATGTTTTCATGAACATGGCTAGACATATTTTAATCATCATCAACTCATACCTTTCTCATACTTTCATAGCATTACTTATAGAAATATTTTTTGTTCCTTCCCCTTGTATACCCGTTGAACACGAGAATAATATCGGATACTTGGGAATCTCACACAGTGTGTGCTAACATATGGTCGAAACCATTTCTTTCTCTTTTTTCAATGAATGCTCTCTAGAGCCATAAGTTGGTCTGCTCACACAAGTTATCTGTGAGAACGTAGCTACACGGTGCTACTCACACAAGCTATCAAGTAACCGCAACACATGCTAAAAACCCAGCCACCGACAGGACATTCAGGACCATCACCCAAATCACGGTAACCCCTAATGGCATGTCCTTTGTATCCTATATATTCCTAAGGTTCAAATGGGATTCGAAAGTCATCGAGACTTCGTTGGATATTTTCGTAGAGTCGTAATATTGTAATACAAAATAATAATATTTAAATTGAGCATATTAAAATGCTAAATAAATATACGATCTTACCTCGATCACAAATGAAGAAATACGACAAGCTAATCCAACACTCTTTCCTTTCCCCGATCTAAATTTCTATGTTGCTTTTCTTGATTTAAATAATCAAATTTAACTCATTCAAACTTCATTCTATTCAATTCAATCCAAAAATCATATTTTGGAAAAATTATGTTTTTGCCCCTATAACTTTTGAGTTCATTACAATTTAGTCCTTAAGCTTATAAAATGAAATTTCATGCAATTTGGTGCCAACCCACTATAGCCGAATTTTACTTAGGTCCTTAGCAATCCCTACATTTCATTTTTTTCACAAATTCACCATGAATATTTTTCTACTTTTCAATATAATCCCTAGTTGACAAATTCATCAAAATTCCCTTTACATAAGTTGTTTAACTAACAACAACTATTTATTTTCTTCCATCAAACATCATAAAAAATACATATACATTCATGGTAAAATGTTAAACATTTAACAGTTTTGCAAATTAGTCCCCGGGCTAGTTAGATTAAGCTACAACGAGTCCAAAAACATAAAAATCATTAAAAACGGAATAAAAATGTAATTACATGTATAGAAGGACTAGAGCCAAACCTTGGAAGGTATTTAATGGCTTCCTTAGGTGCTAATTTTGGTCGAAGAAGAAAAAAAGAAAGATGATATCTTTCTTTTACTTATTTTATTTTATGGTATTTTATTAATTTACCAAATTAACCTTAAGTAATAACCTTTAAAACCATTAAAAAGATGTCCATCTTTGTCCACTAATTATATTAATGGTCTAATTACCATTTAAGGCCATTCATATTCCAATTTCATAGCAATTTGACACTTTTACTTATAGAACTCAAATTAAGCATGCTAAAGAGAAAATTTCTTAACGAAATTTTTATACAACACTACTAACATGCTGTACACAATAAAATAATTACTACGACTAGCCTACGAGCTTCAGTGCACTAATGAACGAGTTTTTCCTATTGCTATGACTATGTCACTATTCTTTTTCAATTCTTTTCTCACTCAAGAATGTTTTTTTTTTTGCTTTCTAGGTACTTTTTCTACTCATATGGATTTTCTTTTTTGATTTTTCTTTTTGTTTTGCACTTTCAGGCTAATCTATAATTCCCATATCACACTAGTCTTTCCTTTTTCACTCTATTTTTACAAACTGTACCATGATGTATCTACTTAACCCTCAATACATATGGTCAAATGTCTATAATCGTGCAGTTCAGGACCAAAGAACAAGGGTAAATACAAATTGACATTTTTAGGCTCAGGGCTTGTAATGTGGTTCATCAAATTGGTACTAAAGGTGAAAAATAATTAGGATAGCTTTTTGGCTTTAGATGTGTTCCAAACAATGCCTTAGGTCATCCTTAAATATCTCAACATGCACAAATTTAATCAACCAAACAAATACGAATTTAACTATTTATTATTCGTACTAGCCTACTCGTTTCCTTGTATTTTCTAAATCACTTGGTATAGTTGAGTGCGTAATACCTATATATAGTGTAACATATAGAACTTAGTAACCTAATAATCAAAAGTTTAAAATAACCTATCATCATGCCAATTCTTATTCATAAACACAAGCAACCTATGTACATGCTCCTAACTAATCATTTGTATTTCTACAAGCTCAAGCACACAAAAGGAAAGGAAAAATAAAAAAATGTAAAAATTTAAAGTAATTTTTCTATGTTACCCCCTACAGTTTAGTTGACACATTGTCCTCAATGTGTAGCCCAAAAATAGACAAGGAAGGAAGTTACCCAATTGATTATGGTCCCTCCAATTGCTAATGGTTGGTGCTTCCTCCTTTGATCGTGTTAACTCGAATTGTTTGTGTGTCCTTCATGTTGGGTTCCTACATAAAAATTTTAACAAAATGCAAGAAAACAAAAAATCTACTTATTAATCCTAATCTTACAAAGTCTAAATTAAAATCATCCAATAATTAATACAAGTCTTTATAAAATTAAAATAGTTCAATCGTCCTCATCGCTCCCGTCATTCTCTTCGCCTTCTCCTTCCTCCTCGCTTTCATGCACTTCTTCTTGTTGTTCCGTATTCGTCAGCTGAAACATGTCAGGTGTGTAATTGTGGACCCAAATGTTATTTTACCTTGTAAATTCTTGGAATATTGGTCCTGACTCTTGCATCCACTATATCATCCAATCAAGCTTTGGATGACTACTTTTACCGACGTCTTCTTGACCTCATGTCAACCTTTGCGATGGAGTCAGTGTAGTCGTCGCTTCCTGTTGTCGCTTGCTCCAAATGTTTATTTGTTTTGCTCACAATTCTATATACTATTAGAACAAGGTGTCGCCGATAACACTTTTGGATGGTTTCAACAACTGCTCGATGGATGTCATAGGTACACCCGCCTTTTTCATAATGTCGTCACTAGGTGGGGAATGAAGACTCCTAACTTTTGTCTACCAATGCATCTCCTCGTGTTTTGATGAATTAATTTATCGATACATACCTTTTTTTCTACAAAATAGCATAGAATAACACTGCTCTGAAAGTATTAATGTTAGAAACATTTAAAGTAGGTACGAATCCCGTGCATACAAATTGGATCAACATTTTAAACTTAAGAAACATGACCGCTTGATGAAAGAATATTAGGATATTGGTACTTGCACAATATTTCCATTCACCTATACCTTCAGTCAAGAAATTTATAATACTGTCCATATATATCTCGAAAGTATTCTAAATCAGTTCCATCAATAAAATCATTCTCATAATATGGAGCATTATAAAAATCGTAAATGATTCGAGGGGTTACTTGCACTTTCTTCCCTTATACAAGTACCATATCCCACATATGGCCTTCAGTATTTCTAGACTAATGGTTCCATAAAGAAGCATAAAACTCTTGAACAATGGGAACCACAACATTCTTTTTCGAAACCATTCAAAAATGTTCCCACTTATGGTATCTAACTAAAGGTCATATGTCCTTACACATAACCATTAACAGATCAAATTCCCTCTATTGGATAAAGGTTTTTCCTTCAAGCTACATAAAATATTTCCTAATATCCGAGTTTGCAAATTAGGGGGGTCTGGATCTTTCAATGGTTCAAATTCGTTGGTTTTTCTAACTTTTTCTAGGAGGCATGATATTCTAATACAATACTAAGAAAATAATTCAATGAAATAGTTAAAAGTTGAATTTAGGTACCTTTAACCTTTAATCGAAGTTCGTTTGAATTCCTTGCTTTCGCGCCATGTTTCTGTTCCTTGTTACCTCAAATATGGTTGAAAAGTTTGTGAAAAATAAATAGAATGTGTAAGAAATTGATAGTCTAGGGTTTAAAAGATTTTGTGGGATTTGAGAGAGTTCAGGGAATTAAGAGTTAATAGGTGTTTTAATTAGAAGTAAGTATGGTTTTAAGTTACAAAATAGGGTTTTAAAAGGTTAAAAATGGGGTTAAATTAAGGTTATTCTTCTAGGTTGCCTGACTGGGTCGGGTTGACCTTACAAAAAATTACAGTGATGTCGAGACAGAGGGGTTCTGTGTCGCGACATCCCTAGCAGACAACCTATGTCACGACACCGAGGTTTGGTGTTGCGACAGAGCCTTTAGTTTGGAGGTCTGAAGGAAACTGTCTACTATGTCGTGACTCCCTGGGATGGTGTCGCGACACTGACTCAGTGTCAGCTAAAAACTTCCAGCTCTAAAGATGTTTTGGTTTAAAGATGAACCTACACCAAATGAAAGTCAAAATCTAAACTAGGTGATTAGTTTCATATACAATAAATTTACAAAAGTTAAACAATAATTCAACTAATTTTTAAGTTTTACTATTGGATTCATCCGACAGTGTCATTAATTCACCGATGGAGGATTTCCCTGTTCTGTCAGTATTGGTCCATCTTCCATCGTGCCATTTTACCTGTCCCCGTTTGTCCCTTAAACATGTTTATTCTTTCTACATGCATAAAAGGAAGCATGTCCCTTGACTCAGAAACGTTAGAAATAAATAATTTTTTACATTGTTCCCCTAACTTCCTCTTATCTTCATCGCTTGATTGGTGACCAAATTTAGAAGTTTTAGTCTCACCATTAATTTTCATAGTTAATTCATTCTTTTCTTAATCAATGGTGGATCAAGAAGTGGCTAAAAAGGGTCTTCCTAATAAGATCGGTATTCACATCTTCTTCAAAATCAAGTACCACAAAATTTACGGGAATAATAAAACTTCGCACTTTGACTAACACATCTTCCAATACTCCTTTTGGACATACCGAAGACCTGTCAACAAACTGTAATGTTATTTGAGTAGTTTTCAGATCCCTTAAGTCGAGTTTTTCAAAAATCAATAGAGGCATTAAATTAATACTAGCTCTTAGATCGCATAGAGCTCTATTAAAATGAATACTTCCTATCTCTATTGGAATAGTAAAACTCTTTGGGTCTTTCAATTTTCGAGGTACCTATCTTGAAATAATCATGCTACATGAGGCATTTAGAGTAAGTTGTTCTCCTACCTTAATTTTCTTATGCCTTGCCATCATCTCCTTTAAAAATTTGGTATACTTTAGAAAATTTTCAATTAACTCAATTAAAGGTAGGTTATCATTCAATGGTTTAAACAAGTTTAGGAAACTTACAAATTCATCCTCATCCCGCCTTTGCTTTTCTTCTAGTCTCAAAGGGAATGAGATTTTTGTCCCGGCAGAATCTTTAGTTACTTCATTCTTTGTCTCTGCTGACGAAGTGATTACACCTCTGATTCTAGCTCATTTTTTGCTTCTAGGGATACCTCTTGAGAATTATTATTCTCCATGATTGTCTCTAGAGTAGTGGTTTCTAGGCTACTTAGTACTTTTCCCGGTCGTACTGCAAATTGCTTTCACATGCTCCTTACCTTCTCTCTATGGATTATCTTCCGTGTTGTTGGGAATACTTGTGTCAATTTGTGTTTTGATGTCACCCATCATGCTCATCAATTGCCTCATTTGATCCTCAAGTTTAGTCAATGTTCTTGTTGAATTGGTGCACTTAAACTGCACCTATTTGACATATGTTCTCATTAACTACATTTCTCCCTCAATTCTATCCAATCGTTGACCACATGCAGTATAGTCATTTGGGTTTACCTCTTGTTCTAAGGTTTCAGCAAATAAAGAGGTTGGTAATTAGTGTTTTTAACTTGATTTAAATTATTACCTACTCCCTGGTTTCCTCTGCATCTCAGATTCGAGTGATCCTCAAACCGGGATTATATGTATTTGCATAAGGGTTTCCACCCCTATTCCAGATGTAATTCACATCCTTAATCGGGTTGTTGATATAGTGGAAGAGCGGTTTATCTCCCCATGCATAGATGGTGTAGAAGCTGATTTGATAAGGTTGAGTCTACCCCCTAACTGTTGATACTTATCATCCTCTTGGATTGCTTTTAACATAGTGGGTTTCTGGCCATATATGAATCATTCAATTGGCCATTGCCAGGAGTTTAGTGCCATATTCTTGATGATCTCGTATGCATCCACGTATGTTTTGTTCATAAGGGCACATGTTGCTGCTCCGTCCAATCTAGATCGTGCATTTGCATCCAAACCATTATAAAACACCTACAGTCGCATCCACTTAGGAAACCCATGGTACGGCCATTTTTAATCAACATCTTAAATCATTCTCATACCTCATAGAAGCTTTCTCCCTCCATCTGTCTAAAATATCAATCTCCTTTCTTAGTCGTACCACTTTGCTGATTGAGGAAAACTTCTGTAGGAACTTTCTAGTGAGTTCATCCCATGACATGATAGACCCTAGTGCTTGCAAGTCTAACCAAGAAAAAGCATTATGAATCAAGGAGAAGGGGAACAACCAAATATGAATAGTGTATTAGTGACCCCGTTATACTTAAAAGTATCACAAAGTTGAAAGAACCATTTTAAATGTTGATTAGGGTCCTCTGTCATAGTACCCCTTAACTTGAGATTGTTCTGGATCATTTGAATCATAGCCAATTTTATCTCGAAATTATTAATTATAATTTTTGGCCTTGCAATACTTTCTTCGACCATATCCAGACTTTGTAAGGTATAATCCCTTAAAGTTCTTTCGTTCCGAGCCATCTGAATTTTTGCAGGAAGCTGTGGTGCTGGTGGGTTTCCTAGGGCGTTATCTTCAACGTCGTTAAACAGTGGATTTTCACATGGTACGTTACCCACAACTGGTGGTGGTGGTGGATCTTACATGTACTGCTATTGTTGTTGTTGCTGTCGACGATTACTTTGGATTATTGTCTCTTGATATGTGGCTACTACAATAGGTGTGCCCTGAATGCGAGTCATACACTAACCTAAAAATAAAGGATTAGTAACAATAAATGAAATAAATTAAATCATATCTATAATTTCTAATTATTCTATTTAAGTGCGAAAATTAAAATTAACCTAGTGACATTGCCTCCCCAGAAACGGCACCAACAACTTGACGGTCTCTAGACGTACTAACGTCTAGAGTGTGAATACTGCAATAAAAGGTAGAATTACGAGGCAGTATCTACAAGCATACGGGTCTAATTGTAATATAATTTTACAATGGAGTGGGTGAGTACTACGAGGATCGTACCCAAGGCAGGCGTGTAACACCCCTAACCCGTATCCATCTCTAGAATAGGGTTATAGAGCATTACCGGAGTTTACAAATTAA
>CM025151.1:20813268-20825298 GCA_013467495.1 Gossypium gossypioides
AATCTCATTTTGAATAAAATTTTATTGATTTATAAAAATATAAAAAGATGAAAACACACACACATAACCATATAACTTACTTTGAAAATAAAAAAAGGTTTTCCGATAATTCCCTAACTAAGTTCGGACCCAGTTGATAGGTGACATCAACTTAGTAAAAGACTTAATAGATAGTAAGCATATATATATACAACTAATGTAAATAATAAGTTTGCATATTAAAATAAAAATGTATACGATACATTAAAAATAAAGTTTTGGTTGTGTTGTAAATTTAAAATTTTATCAATTCAATTGGTGTGGGTTCAAATCTCATTATTTTTTTGTTTTTGTTAAAATAAAAAGACAAAAATACCCTCAAATAATACAATTTAATTTAAATATGAAAGGATATTTTTGTAATTTTTCTAACCGAATTGGTGCTTAATTGACTCGTGACACCGATTTAGTCAAGTGCTTAAATAATAGTATAGATAATTAGATTCTTATCTAAAATTTTAAAACCAATGTAATTAAGGATAAATATCAAATGTATACATGAACATTGTTTCAATTTGCAATTTGATACGTAGACTTTGATTTGGTGCAATTATACATATGAAACTTGAATTGTGGTTCATATGTATACATGAAACTTTGATTTTGATCCAATTGTATACATTTAAAGAATTAAATACATACATTTATTTTTATATCAGATTAATATAATAGTTTGTATATGCAATATATCAACGTAAAATGATGCTAATTTGATAATATTTAGTGATTTCTGAAAATTGAATCAAATCAAATTTTAATGTATAAAATCACACAAAACAAAATTTATGCATGACATTGCACATTGGATCAAAATTTATGTATAGTTTTAATATTTATCACAAGTAATTATTGGATTTTATTTATAAAGTCGGAAAATTTCATAAAATCGAATAAAAAAGGGATAATGGCACCATTGACCCTATACTTTTGGGTTTGTTCTAATATAGTATTTTTACTTCCAAAATGTCAAGTTTGATACTTCAAATTTAATTTTGTTAACCAATCTAGTATCCAACCTTAACAAATGTCACCTTTTTTGATGATGTGCCCTTTTGACAAATAAAATGATTACATGTTACACTTTTTTTTGCCTTACCATTAATCATTATGTCATCTTATAGAGTTAAATATTAATTTTCTAAAATTTTATTAACTAAAATAAAATAAAAAATGAGAACTTAAAAAAATATATTTACTCAAAAAAATTTCATTAACGAGAAATTTAGAAATAAATGAGAAAATTTTTCATTAACCTAGTAATTAAAATTCTTAATCGTCCATCTCTCTTTTCATCTCTTCTTGTAGAAGAAATAAAAAAAAAAGTAAAGAGAAAACAGGAAAGTACAAAAAACCAACTTGCCCTTTTCATCATCTTCCTGTACTTTTTCAATTGCCAATAACCAGGAAAACATACAAACTTTCTTGTTCATCCCTTTTGATTTCATTCAAGACAATTAAATTTTTAAAATTTCATCTTTACTTAAAAATTAAAAAACTAAAAATCCAAAAAGTTCTTCAATTTCATCTTCTTCACCACCTCGTAGATGGAATACAAAGGAACCATTGAAATGAATCCCATTAACTTCTCCTAAAGTTGCAATGTTTACAAGCCAATTTTTCTCATTCTTATTCTAACAACTCATTTTTAGTGGTACTAAAAATGACGGTTTTGGAATTCCGTATTTCAATGAATAAGTTAGTAAACTAATAATATTTACGAGTTTATTATAATGTTTTATTAAATTTTGATATGATATTTTTTGTTAATTAGTAAGTTAGTCAAGGTACAAGTAGTATGCATTGAAAGTTAGTAGTTTTGGAAAATGAGGTATCCAGACTTCGTTTTCATAATCCAAGTTCATAAATATTAGTGTTGAATATTTACAGAGCTATTTATAAGTTTATTGAAGTTTGATCTAAAAATTTTAATGATTTGATAGTTAATTAAAAAAGGACTAAATTGTAAAAATTGTAAAATTTAATCGCTATAGATTTTTATTAACTAAAATACTGAATTAATTCTTTTTTTAAGGTGTAAGGAAATTTTACCACCTTTTTAATATGGTTTGACGATAGTGCTTGTTTTTCTTAATGAATTTTTGTTTATTAAGTTAAAATATAATATTATTAAAACATCAAAAACATAAAAAAAGAAACGTACCTTCATCCATTTTGCTCGACCATCACTGAATGCTTAAACTTAAGAGAGGAAGCCATTGTTATTCGGCTGAAGCTATCGGCCCTTGCATGTGCTCATATTTAAGGTCTTTTTTTTTGTGTAAATTTTATGTTTTTTGGATCATTGTAGCTTATTTAACTAGCATGGGTATTAAATCTTAAAATTGTTAAAGTTTTGAAATTTTTCCATTGATGATTTTTGATGTTTTTGCTATTAAATAGCTTGGTGATAAGCTTAGATTTGATTATGAACTAAACTGTAAAGTGCATTTTGTTAGTTTTGAACTTAGGGGCTAAAATGAAAATATTTTGAAATTGTTTTGAAATTTCTAAAATTATTGATAATAGAGGACTGTAGAAGGATGAACTTGAAATGTGTTTAAGAATCGGAGCTCAAATATGAAAGTTATGTTAGTTTCGGTTTTAGGGACTAAATTGAATAAAATGCAAAATTTTAGGGCAATTGGAAAAATGAAATTGAATTAATTATGATTACAATAGGCTGTTTTGAGATGTTTAAAATTGATTAATTGAATTAAATCATATTATAGATTGGGATTTGAAACAATCGGAAGATAAACACAAAAAAAAAGAGAAATTGCCTAAAAGTCCTTGGTGTTTTATTCGTTGATGCTTTTGATTAAGTAAGTTTTGCATGAGACTTAATTATTTAATGATTATTTATTATTATTGTGTTATTTAACTACTTGACAGTTTAATGGTTGTAATACAATAATTGTTGGCATCAAAAGAACTATAGTGCAAAGTACGATATATGTGGCTAATATGAATAGTTATATGATATGGAATGATTATGAATATTAATTGGTTTAAGTTACAAATATATGATTATTTGGTATGTGAACAAAAATGAAAAAGGGTATGGTTATTTGATATGTGTACGAAAATGTTCAAAAGAATGGAAAAGATTGAATACATGATACAAGGCCTGTGTGAACTTAGTGAATAGCTAGGATACAAATGACATGTCATTAGGGTTTTTTATAGCAGGTACTTTGTATTGGTGTTGGCTTTATGCTGTATATATTGTAACAACCCATTTTCAGTAGTGTCAGAAACTGTGGTTGTGGGATCACAAATCTGACTAATGAGTCTGTAATTAGTATTATTTAATTTATACGAGTCAAATATAGTTTATATTGAATGTTGGATTTAATATTTTTTGCTAACTGAATGAATATTTAAGTTTAAGTGGGTTGCTTTTAAAGTCAAGTCGTTATGGAAAATGAGATATTGAGACCTTATTTTTGTAAATCGATCTCGTAAATTTTTTATTAAATATTTACAAAGTTACTTTATAGGTATATTGAAGTTCAGTCTAGGAATTTTATTGTTTGGCTTGTTAATTAAAGAAAAAGGACTAAATCGTAATAAATAAAAAACTTAATCGCTATTGAATTTTATTGATTAAATAGTTTAATTAGTAAATGAAGGAGGACTTATATGGTATTTAGACCATAATAAGTTAAAGTGGACAGTTTATGGTTAGTAATTAGTAGAATTTGATGAAAACATTAAGGGTAAAATAGTAATTAGATTAATAATAAAACATAAATAAAGGAAAACTAAAATATCATCATCTTCCTTAATGGAATTTTCCACCGAAAAACAAAGTTAGAAACCTCCATTGAAGAGCTTGAAGTTTCGACACCTTTGTGTGTGTGCATGTAAGTGAATTCTTACCCATTTTGAATGATGTTTATGTTTTTGAGATCATTGTTGTGTAATCTAGCTAACCCGGGGACTAATTCGTAAAATTGTTTAAAATTTTGAAACTTGCCATTGATGATTCATTGATGTTTTTTGGGGTTAAATGATGAATTTGAAAACTTGATTGTTAAATAAGACTATTGTGTAAAAGAATTTTTGATAGTTTTGAACTTATGGACCAATATGAAAATATATAAAATTCAGCATGTAATTTGTAAAATTTTCAAATGTGTAAAGGATGATTTGAGGTGCTGTTAGAATCGATTTTGGATATTTGAGGTTAAATGTGAAAACTTAAATAATTTTGGTTTTAGGGACTAAATTGAACAAAATGTAAAAGTTCAGAGAAAATTTGGAAAATGAAAATTATTTATCATGTGCGTAAAAATGAGTTTGATAATGTAATTGAAATTGATAAATTTTATTTAATTATTATATAGATAAAGAATTGAATCGTACGGAGGATAACCGAGGAAAAGAAAAAATTGCATACTAGTCCGTACAAATCTATTCGTTAGCCGAATATACTAAGTAAGTTCATGCAGTATGTTTGTGTTAAATTGTTATGTATTTAGAATTGTAATTGTAATTATATGTAATTGAAATTTAAATTGTTTGCGGTTTGGTACAATAAAGTGAGTTAGTGGATTAAATTGAATATATGTGAAAATGTGTATTATGTAATTATAAATGTGTAATTGAATGCATATAGAGATGATTGATGCTGTCATGAAAATGGGTGAATGATTTAATGATGAAAGTATATGTGAATTAAGATGTCGATTAATAGTAAATTGAGTAGAAACTACCCTATTAACTATTCGAGTAGAGTCGGATATAGTTGGCATGCCATAGGATAGGAAGAGTTTAGGGTTACTTTGACTACGATTCAATGAGGCATTGGGTGCCAAATTGCTTCAGTTATACCGATGAAACACTGGATGTCAAACTATTTGATAAGAGAGATAAAAAATAATGTTCACAATTGAAATGATGATAATGAATGAGCATTGAAATTCATGAAATTGGAAAATTGAATGTGAGAAGTGGTATTTGATATTGTGATGGTAAATGGATAAGAAATGGAAGAAAAATGTGAAATGAAATATCTATTTGTGAAATAAGTTGATATGATGATCAGATGATATATATATTCATATTGAATATTGCTTATATAAGCCCAGGGGGCCAATATGAAAACGTGATGATTGATGAATGTGATTCAGAAGTAGTACTATGGAATAAAATAGTTATTGATATTTAATTGACATTCAATACTTATTTGGTATAAAGTTGAATTTTTATGATATGGGAATTGAAGTTCATTTGGTTTAAATTTGGATTGAGAATTCAAAGTATGAAATGAAAATTTATGTTTGGCATTAACTTGAAATGGGATGTATTGCAGATAAATAGATTGTATGATAAGTTAAGATAGTGAATTGATTTAGATGATTATTTGTTTTGTGAATGGTAATGAAATTTTGAATAAGTGAATTGAAATGTTATATGATTGATGTAACACCCTATACCTGGCCTGGTCGCCAAGCCCAGATATGGGATGCTAGACCACCGTCTCGTCTCATGTACATTAATTAGGAAACTAGATGCAAGCGAAACGATCATCTTTTGTTAAATCGAATAAGTTTTAAGATGTCCAAATAGTTAATTAACATTGTTACATGCAAATCATTTGTTAATCAGTCTAACATACAGTTAAAAACATGCGTAAGGGCTAATTAGTAAAATTTCATAAAAATGTCCGTAGGTATCGATACTGATATCCAAGTATCGATATTTTCCTTGAGTGGTATCGATACCACTTGGAAAAACGATACCAAAAGAGCATACTGTTTCTCGATTAAAAACCCAACTATTGAAAAATATCGGTACCACCGAACAAAGTATCGATATTTCCTCCCTGAGTATTGATACTTGAGCAAAGGTATCGATACTAGATCTCTATTCTATTTCCTGTACATTTTAGTTCACAGAGGTATCAATTTTCAATGCCCAATATTGATACCTCTGCTACTGGAGCTAAAAATATAGCATAGGGAAGCAAATAATTCATCTCAAATAGTTCCTAAAAAACATGCATCAAATACTAAGTTAAATAAACGTTCATACGGCTTAATCAACAGTACAAAATACCAAAAACAAGTCCGAACATATATCATCATGCCAATATCAATGTCTATAGTCCTAAACAATAGTAATAACATGATGTTTTTAGAAACCAAGACAATTGTTTAGAAATCAACGTAACTATAATAAGTCTACCACATTGCCTATTTTCTCAAAACAAATAAAAATAATGAAGCTCCTACGAAGATTAACAAGACTTCCTTGGATCACTCCCTTTGAAACCTCACTGCCCACACCACGTCATCATTAATATGCATATGTTGAAATGAGTGGGTGAACTTTAATAAGCTCAGTGAATGCAAAGAATTTCTACACGCAAACATGTCACCACGCAACACGACCAATCATTTACTCACAGTTTGCCTTATTTTTAAGTCTAACGTCTTATAATGTTAAATCATGCATCATCTAGTAGTTCATTTTCATTACATATGCATACTCATTCAAGCACAGAACATAATCCACACAATTACATAAAATATGATAAACTGGGATAAGATGACACTTGTGTTATGAAACATATAGTGAGCTCTATCATCACACATCGGATATACGGATCTCCATTACACCACATAGATTCATAAAGTCAAACAAGTCCCAAAAGTGAAGCATTTAGCTAACACTCTCCCAATTTCCCCTCACATGTCCTGTTGAATGGAGCTTAGCTCTCATTCCCTTATCCCTCAAAACATGTCCCAGGGCCTTAATGCCCAAAACCACTAAACGTATAAGTGAGTACTAACAATCTTATGGCATGCCAACTATATATCCAATGGTTCCAAGGTCACAAGGCCGTAATATCCAAAAACAACACACATTACTTAATGATTATCCGTGCACTGTCACCGCATATTAGCATCTTTTGCCAAACACTAGCATAGTTATATAGTATACATTTTACACATTATCTTTACACAATAGTCACTATATTCACATATCACTTTTTATGCACATTACAAAACCACAAAATGTCAAGATAATTATGGATTCAAGGAAACTTACACTCAGAACTTAGAGTAGGGGTTTAAGCTACATCTAAATTCCCAAATAACACATGACTTGTGTTTATGAGTAGCACTTCCACACACTCGCACTTTGTGCTTTTGACGAAAAACTGAAAGCTCAACTAACGCTTCCCTAGCTCGTAGCAAGCTCTAACAAATTCAAAGATTTACACACATAAATCATACAATAACCATAGTCAAGTATCAACCAATAATTCACTCAAACCAATTAAAACACAACCTTTAAGCTAAGTTCCCGTGTAACTTAAACTATTAGCATAACAACTTTAAATTCTAATATCTCGGTCTATACTCAATATTTTTACCCAGAATTAGTTTCGTTCATCTAATTAATCATCTACACCTAATTCGCAACCCTCAAACTAGACAAATCGACTCAGTTTAAGGTATCAACATTTTTCGACTTCTTTTAGGTAATTTTCACAAAATGTATTAAAAAATGAGATATCATTAATAAAACTTCAAGATAAGTTTAAAAACATTCTAATCATGCTAAAAGAAGTTGAAAAACACTTTGAAACCAAGTTTTGACTCAAAATCCTGAAATCCACCATGAATGGTTAGATTTTTGGTTTTTATTTAAAGCATGCGATTTGAGGGCTAATAATTTAGTTTTAGAGTCTAAATAACATTAAAAACCAATGGATACATGAATGATTACCTTTGTTAAAAGAATGAACGAGTTTCAATGAAAACCCATGTTTGAAGAAGATGATGAAATCTATGGATTTTGGCTATTTTTCTTTGGGATTTTTTTATGGTAATTGACATAGGAATGATAGGAAATCAATGTATTGTGGTTTGGGAATCAAAAATTGAGTTGAAGATCAAGGGAATGGTAAGGGGCGACAAGCACAATGAAGGGGATAAAGAAATTGACGTGAAAACATGTTGATAGGGAAGAAATAGGTACAAAATGGTAAAATTGCAACATAAATGCCTACTATTTTGAATTTGTTAGAAATCAGTCCTTTCTCAAAATTAAGGGTTTCTAGAACACTTTTCCAAAAATTTATTTTACGTTTAAGATGCCAAAGTCGAAAACATTATCGAGTACTAACCTTAAGAAATCCCGAGCTCGTCTAGGCCAAAATTCTTAAAATACCCTTAAAACTCCTAGGCCCTATTTTGGGGTGTTACAATTTAGTTATTATAAGGTTGATAAATGTTGAACTCATCTTTTTTATATGCCATTTGCCATGAGAGGCAAACTTTACTAAGCTAAGTAGCATATATAGTGTATAATTATAACCTGAGGTAAGTTAGTTGGATTTAATACCTGTGAACTTACTAAGCATTTGTAATGCTTACTCCTTTATTTCCTTTTTCCCTGTAGATGGTCAACTTGTAGAACGTACTAGGCTGATCATCGAGAACTCACACTATCTCGGTCTATCATTTAAAACCTGATTTTGTGGCATGTATATAGGCGGTTCGATTTGGGTCAATCTTGAATGTTGGTATTTTGGTTCTTGATTGTGGTTTGTGTTTTAAATGCTTATATATTATGTATATAGGCTATTTGAGGTTGAAGGTTTAAAGTTATAAGTTGAAGTTGTAATTTGTTATAATGGTTGTCATGCATAAGGTTGAATTTAGTGATTACTATGGTATGTATATAGGGTAAATGATGATAGTATGTGTGGTGATGGTATGCTTGATTTTGGATCATGAAATGGTGGGGAAATGGTAATCTTGGGTGAAATATATGGTATATGTGTTAGTTGATAGTTTTGGTATATGCATTCATTAAATTAAGTTGTTTCAATGATATGGTAAGTTTTGATTATGTACAAATGTAAATTGTACGATGATAATACATGCTTGTATGTATAATTGAGTTTATGTTTTGAATTTGGTTGTGATGGTGTTAAATGACATATTGGTTAGTATTAGGATAATGATACCTAATTGCATACTTAATTGTGTATAATAGGTAAGATGGTTAATAGATGATGGTTGAATCATGACATGTTTGTAATGGATTGAGTGACTCTTATGCAGGTCATATGTATACCTATTTGTATATATGAATAAAGATATAGGTTTGCGCAAGAAATAAACTTTTAAACTTGTAATTTTTTGACCATCTGGATAAAAGTACTGATACCAGGGACCAATGTATCGATACTTGACCAAATGAATAGTTTTCTAAATGGACAAAATATGAATTTTGTATCAATACCTAATTGTTATCATCAATACTTTTTCTTAGGGTATCGATAAAATGTTTTGAACCAAAATTTTTTAAAGTTTTGACAGATTGCCAAAACGATATCGATACCATTCATTAGGTATCGATACCGGATTCCAAGGTTTTAAAAAATTTATAGTTTAGTCCTTTTTCATGCCTGAATATAATCTATTGTATTTTAAAACTTGATTTAGTGCTATTTTCATTTATAATAATTAATTGTGTGTATTAATATGATCATTCAATGTTTTAAATTACATTTGATTGTTCCAAAATTATTTGTAAGGTCTCGTAGCTCAGGTTTGAGCATCGGATATGGGTTGGGGTGTTACATATATGTAGCATGTACTACGTACCGGTGGTGGATACCTTACCGATGGTTAAGATTTTGTATATATTGTGGATCCTTCACAGCTCATGTGAGCAACATTGTGTAATGATGAATGTCTCGAATTACTGGATACCTTACCGATGACTAAGATTTTGCATGTGTTGTGGATTCTTCACATCTCATGTGAGCAGCATTATGTAATGGTTAATGTCTGATTCACAGCTCATGTGAGCTCTTTTAGTCACAGCTCGTGTGAGCATTATTATCTCGTGTATCCGAGGTATATTCACTATAATTCTTTGGGAGATGAAAACAAACGTGAGATGAAATGGATTTGTTTAAATAATGTGAATACTAAATCTAAAATGGATAGATGTGAATAGAATGACATAAATTTTGTACTTGTTGAATGTTTTTGACATAGATTAAATTGTATTACTAGAAATGTTATTTGATTCGTGCATGATAATGTCATCTATTGTTGTTAAATTATGATAACAAGGAACTGTATAGTAGCTAGTCCATTTAAATAAATATGAACTGAGGTGAGTTATATTGTTTTAAGTTGTGAATGATAAATGAACAAAATGATTTGAGTTATAATTGGTCAAATGTATTTTGGATAGTATTAAAGTTAAATAGTTATATCATAAGCCTGTGTAATATAATGTACTAACCTCTAGAAGTGTTAAGTGATGTACTTGTGGATGTAATAAGATGCCAAATGATATTCGTACTTGTTGCATTATGTTTTCATAATCTAATTGTAAATTTATCGAGGTAGGTTAAATGAATTTTCTTACGAGCTTACTAAGCATTTGTAATGCTTATGTTGTTTACTTTTCTGTTTCTAAATAGGTTTTTTTGCAGGACGCATGAATCAGATCAACTCAGGGCTCACACTATCAAGTCTCTGATCGATAATCTTTATTTATTCCAGGTTTGGTTATATGGCATGTATATAGGGTTGTATTTGTTTCTAAATTATTTTGGATGTTCATGATCTTGGTCTGATGATGTTGGATGATTTGGTATTATTATGAGATATGATGAAGTGGAAACTGAATAGCCAACTTGAAATGTGATTTACTCAAGCTAATGGATATGCATATGTGAATGAGATTGAAACTTATGTTTTAGTTCATTTTGATGTGGATATAAGTATAATGTTTGAAAGTGATGATCTTATTTTGGTTGATTTACAACATGAATTGCATATATGTTTTGGTCAATATGGTGTATCTTACTTCATGAGTTTTGACACTTATAAATGATGAAATTTATGGATGAAATATTGGCATTTGAAATGTTGAACATATGTGAATGTTAAATATGAATACTGAGGCATGAATGATGATGAATGGTAAGATATGAATTGTTGAATTGAGGTGCCAATTGTGGAATATTGGTTAGGCACTGAGGATGAATGATATAAGTATTTTTTTGGCATGCTTTTGATGTCTTTTAACAGGTTGAGAAATTTTATATTGCATGGTTGTGGTATATTTGGATGTTTGGTGTGGTAACTTGCATTGTAGGGTACCATTTAGGCACACACACGGTTTGACATATGGCCGTGTGCCATACACAAGCATATGGCACGATTGTGTGGTCTATATGTTTAGGATAACAAATGATGCACACGGTTACAGTCTCTCACATGGCCAGGTGACACGGCCGTGTGAATATTTATAAAGTTTTACAATTAGGTCCAACACGACCATAGTTAGTTACACGACATTTTGACATGGCCGTGTGAGTCTGCATACACGGTCTTAGTTCCTATACACAGTTGGGCTACACGGCTGTGTATTTTAGACCCACATGGCCTGCCCACACGACCGTATGACCCATGTTTTTTCTTTTTACCTTTCTTTTCATAAAAGTTTCAAATTAGTCCTAACATGTTTCCGAGTTGGTCTAAGAGCTTCGTAAGCTTGTTTAGGACTCGAATATGTTTATAAATCATATTTTTCTTTGATTATATCATGTTTATTATTTAATGGAATGTTTAAAGATGAATTTATTTGTGTTATGCTTGGTTAATTACGGTAGCATCCTATAGCTCGGGTCTGACGATCGAACCGAGTGAGGGGGTGTTACACTTACTATACTATTTCTTTTTTCCTTCATATATGTCCCACAAAGAATGAAGCTAAACTATTTTCCTAGAAAAACCCAAAACTTCTCTAAATTTTCTATAAAAATTTTAATCCACAATAATTTTGCTTTTGTTTACATGACAACTAGAAAGAGTTTCTAGATTTCATTAAATGAAAGTACTAATGCAAGTACCTTGTCATATATACATACATACACATACATACATACATACATACATACATACATACATACATACATACATACATACATACATACATACA
>CM025151.1:20838042-20849097 GCA_013467495.1 Gossypium gossypioides
ATCAATTTAACACCTTTAAACTAATAGCGATTGACTTTTTCAACTTTTACAATTTAGTCCTTTTTAATTCATTAACTGTCGAAACGTTAAAAATTTTCAACGAAACTCTAATACCACCTTAATGACACTCTGTAAATATTTATAGAAATATTTATGAATTGGTTTATACAAACTAGGTCCCATTTTCTAAAATAACTTGACCTTAGAGTCTTACCACTTGAACTTAATAAATCGCTTATATAACATAATTTATCAAATAAAAAACCTTTTTAAAATCACATTTGACTTGTAAATATTAAATAATAATATTTATGAACTTACTCGTTAGATTTAGTCGCCCCAAAACCACTATTTTTGACACTACTAAAAAACGAGCTGTTACACTGAGCCTCAAAATGTTACAAGTTGAAAAGCCCTATGTGACCTAAAATATCCTTATACGTGAATGGAAATCATACTAAACATATGCATAAATGACTTTTTATTTTGCTCGGATAATCAAAGTACTTGTATGATTTGTTGATGGATTCCTCTAGGTGAGACCCTTAATACTTGTATATTTTGTAACATATTGAAATTAGATGTTTGATGTCAAAGGTGGTAAGTCAACTATTCATCATGTTGAATTTGTTAGTAAGCATGAAATGCCTAAGTCATGTGCTCCGAAATCAATACTTATGCCATACTTGCTCAAGGGTTGTCATTGTTATTTTTCATTGTTGTTTATGTTGCTCGAGGATAAGCAATGACTTAAGTGTGGGAGAGTTAGGTTAAGTTTTCATAGTTTTATTTATATTCAATAAAATGTGCAAATTGAGTCTTTTATTGATCTTAGGGGCCAAATGACACCTAAGGGTGAGCTAACGTAATTTCTGAGTGTGTAGGAGACCAATAGAAGGCACACTAAATGAAAATTGGTCCCTATGTCGCAACACATATGACTTGATGTCGCAACATAGGGAAAAAAATGAAGAAAACTCAAGTCTTCCTTCAATGTCATAACAACTGAAAGTGTCGCGACATACCCTTGAAGATGGCTGTAAATGAGCATACTGGTTATTATGTTGTGACACATGTCTTGGTGTGTTGTGACATCGACTCTGTGACGAAAACTAAACACAAAGTAGGAGCGTTCTGGTCTGCACAATTAACCTTTAAAGCTCGGGAATGTGAGCTAACCTAGGGTTAAGGACAACAACCACCAAAAGGCTATAAGGAGGCTCACTTGTCACCTGCTAGAGACGTCATTCCTTTAGATTAAATTCTCCGTGTAAAATTTAGTTTAGTATTTTCTTTCATTCTTAGGTTTTAATTTTATTTAGTTGTTCTTGTTGATTTTAAAATATCTAATTTTTGGAATCATTAAACTCTGTGGGTTGGCACTTACTCTCAATACAATCAGGCTCTATCATTTACTCTGTCTTGTTGATTTAATCAGCATGCTTTCTCTTTACATTGGTTATATATTGTTTATGAATGCCATGAGGAACTAATCCTTCTATGGAGGATTAGTAAGTGGAGGTAAGATCTGTTAACTGTTTTGTAGAGTTACTCAACGAATCAACTATTTGGGAAAGGGAGAACGTGAAACAAACCCTAGGCTTACAACCCTAGAAAGTCATCAAGGTGGGAATTCACTAAAAAATTGTATTGCCCATCTGTGAACACCTTAACCTTAAACCAGTCTGGACTGTGAGGTTGCAAGATAAGTAGTTCTTATTGACTTATTATCTAAGTGAAAGATCGGAGGATCCTGCTAGGGTAGCGACTAGTTGATTGACAAGGAAACTCGAAACAACTGTTGGTGGAGATTACCGAAGCGAACTAATCACCCATAATCAGATTTGATTTATTCTTCCTTTGTAATCTCTTGAATTTTATCTTTTTATGTTAGTTTGTCTTTATTACTATTATTATAAGAATCCCCAAAATCCTTTATTTTATATTCTTCATACTATAACTAAATTGAAAGTACTAATTAGATCTTTTAGTGTTTAGTTTAAAAATTGATCTAGCACTTGCCTCCCTTGGGTACAATCCTCGAATTACTCACTTACTTTGTTGTAAAAGTATATTACAACTTGACCAGTATACTTACGAATACTACCTTGTCTTTCTGTATCTTTATTGTAGTATTCACACTTTGGACGTTAGTACGTCCAGAGGTGGTCAGACTATCGTTGAGAGGCTTCGATCTAATAAAATTGAATTATTTAGGGGTGTGCTGCGATGATCCCTATTATAGTAGAATACTAGTTAGAGGCTACAGAGAGAATTCTGGATGTTATGGAATGTACCTCGAAATAGAAATTAAAGGGTACTGTATCACTGTTTAGAGTCAAGGCTTATTTATGGTGGCAAGTTGTTGTGAGAGGAACTTGGACAGAGAGACTCACATGGGAATATTTTTTGGATGTTTCCCAAAATAAATATATGGGTACTCGATATGTTGAGCCTGTAGGTTGGAGTTCATTGAGCTCAAACACGAGGGATAGATCTGCGACTGATTATGAGGCCAAATTTTTAAGGTTGGGTCGCTACGCTCAAGGAATGATCGTAGCTAAATAGGATAAGTTCAGGTTTAAAAATAGACTGAGATATGAAATGATGGTGTTGGTAGTCCCATCAGGAAAGGGTTTTTAGAAATTTAGTGGATAAAACAAAGATTTTCAAGCAAGCTAAGCATGTTGAACGTGAAAGAAATGATAAAGCTAAAATCCCTGTTAAGAGAGATGTTTACCCTACTACTTAGGCTCTACAACCCAATAATCGAGCCAGAGATAATACGCTTCGATAGAATAATGAGAAGGGTTATAATTCATGCCTTTAGATTGGGTCAATTGTCTGTACTTAAGTGAACTTAGTTGCATTTTAGGATTTTATTTTCACATTTTTAGAACATTAGATAAGAAGCTTGGGCAGTGCTTAAATATTATTATTTGTTACTTTTAATTGCATGTAGAAGGGTTGTGTTTAGTGGTCTGACAGGTGCAGGTTGAGGAACGATAAATAAAGGAGTGAAGGTTTGCTGGGGCAAAAGGTTGGTCATTTTTTCATCACAAATGCCTTGCTAATTCCAAGAAGACCGAGCTAACACTTAACGCGTACCAATTTTAGCCCAACTATACTTGTACCAAAAATCTTTCTAAAAAGAGGAGAAGATAATTTTGGGTTGTTGAAAAAAGAATTTAAAAAAAAAGGAGAAGATAATCTTGGGTTGTTGAAAAAAGAATTTAAAAAGAGGAGAAGATAAACATGGGTTGTTGGATTTACCGTAACAAAAAAAGCTATAAAAATCCAAGGGGGCAAGCAAAAGAGAACAACGCGAAGAAGAGGGAGAGATCTTTAGGCAAGAATAGAAGGTAGCGGTTGATCACTGACGGGAAGAGGAAGACAAAGGAAGTCCCTCTCAGCCATTGTAGGACACTGTGCTGCTGGAGTGTGAACTGGACACGTGAAAGCTGTCTTCCTTAAGTCTTTCGTATTTCTTACTTTGTTCTTCTGTGAATTGAATGATGAAAATGATGTTGGATGTTATTTTGGTTTTAAATTTTATATGCCAACCCATGAGCTAAATCTTATTGGGTTGGGATTACATGATGACACTTTTATTTTCTTTAATGGTTAAAGCATATATCTGATTTAATTTACTGTTTCATTGAAATTTTTTTATTTTTAATTGTATCGTACAATCCCTAGACATAGATGACTGTTCAGCATGCCCATAAACTAAATCTAATTCTGAAAAGGTTGGATTAGTTGGATTGAAATTGAATTGTATGAGCAAGTACTCGACATATACTTGCAGTAGACTCTAGACATAGAGAACCATTCATACAGAAGGAAAATAATACAGGGTACCATATTAAGGCCTATATACACGGGCAATGTAACTTAAGGTTTTTTCTCTCAAAAGAAGTACATTATTTTAGAACTCTTCTGAGCAGTAAGCTGAGTATGATTTTGCCGAGGCATTATTGATAGTAAAGCTAGATTCTTAGTAATCTCGACTTTCCAAATCAACATCATATATCCTTTATTCTTTGCCATAGTATCTTTGCAACATTATTATTAGTTATTTATTTTTTTCATTTACATAATATTCCTGTAGTAATTCTCATAATTGCCATTACATTTCTACTCTCGTTTTGCCATAGCATTTCCAAGTATTCATTAATTTCACATATTGCATCCATGACTATTCCTTTAATTGCCACATCATACTTACCATAGCTTTATCATAGCATTAATTGCATTTTATTATAATAACTTGACCACTTTTATGCCTCAATCTGATCCTCGTGGGAACGATACTCACTCATCACTTTATTACTTGATTCGACGTGTATACTTACACAAATTGCATATCATATTCACACACGACAAGTATTTGGTGCTGTTGCCGAGGATCGATAATTTGGTGAAATTTGGTTTCGTTATTTGACTTAGTTCCATTAGTTTTATTTAAATTAATTATCTTTAATTTCTACAAGTTTGCCATCAATGCATGATAAGAGGTATTTCTGCTAACAAAGAGTATCCTTTTGACTAGAAATCGATAGAACTTTATGAATAAGGCGAAAAGAACTAAGAAAAAAAGGCTAGAAACGAGAATGATCTTGGTCCTAATGACAATCCAAATGGTCCCAGTCTCAACAAAAATCTAATTGGTCGAGATGCTAATCCTTCTATAGTTCGTGTGATAGATGACTGAGATAGGTCAATTAAAGAGCACGTTGTCCTGATGCTGGATGATTTGAATCCAAGGATAGTCAGACAAACCATACAGGCTCAGCAGTTTGAACTAAAACCAGTAATGTTTCAGATGTTGCAAAGAGTAGGACAGTTTAGTGGATTACCTACTGAAGATCCAATACTATAATTAAGACTTTTTCTTGAGGTTTGTGACTCGTTTAGACAATAGGGTGTTCTTGAAGATGCTATGCAACTTAAACTGTTTCCATATTCTTTAAGAGGTCGTGCGAGAGCATGGTTGTATGCTCTACCATTGGCAATAGTGGCATCATAGAATCATCTTTGCTAAAGGTTTTTGCTATGGTATAATCCACCAAATATGACATCACATCTCTTCGGCAATCAGAGGATGAAACATTTGAAACTTGGGAATGATTTAAAAATTTAATTCAGAAATGTCCAATGCATGGATTTCAGCATTGTACTTAAATGGAAATATTCTATAATGGGTTGAATGCACATATGCGGATGGTAGTTGATGCATCTGCCAATGGTACATTGTTGGATAAATCTTACAACAAGGCATAAGAGATTTTGGAAAAGATTGCTATCAATGACTATTAGTACCCTACCATAAGAGTTGGAACGTACAAGAGAGCTGTTGGTACCATGGAGCTCGACGTAATTACTTTGTTGACAGCCCAAGTATCTTCTCTAGCTAATATGATTAAAATAATGAAAAATCCAACTACAGTCCAAGAGATGAAATCAACCGAGTTGTCGTGTGTTTATTACGGTGAAAATCATGTGTTTGACGAATGCCCATCAAACCCAGCGTTAGTGTACTACATGGGTAATTTTAACTGGAATAATAACCGTTATTCCAACACCTATAGTTCAGGATGGAAGTAATATCCTAATTTTAGTTGGAGTAATCAGGGTGTAGGGAATTTTGACAATACTGTAAGACAGAATGCCAATAATGCACCACCAGGTTATGTTTAACCTGTGCCAAGGCAAAATGTTCAATACGATCAAGCATCATCTTCTACTTCTGTTGAAGCTTTGTTAAAAGAATATATGGCCAAAAATGATGTCGTAATCTAGAGTTAGGGTGCATCTTTACGAGCTCTTGAGAATCAAGTGGGGCAAATAGAAAATGATTTAAATTCAAGGCCACAGGGAGCATTACCAAGTGATATTGAAAATGTAAGAACTCAAAGGAAGTAGCAGTGTAAGGCCATCACTTTTAGAAGTAGGACTCAGTTGGATGAAGTTGTTCAAGAGGCCACAACATTGGAAGACAAATCCAACCGCAATCAGGAAAAGATCTCAGAACCTACTGAACGATAGATAACACCTAAAAAAGGTACATAGAGAAATGTTGCGACAAAATTAGATCATGTTGCCAACAGAAATGCCATTGCCAAACAATATCACCAACCTAAAGGACGACCACCTTTACCTTTTCCTTAGTGATTTCATAATTCTACGCAGAATATTCAGTTTAAAAGGTTTTTAGATGTTTTGAAGCAACTCCATACTAACATACCACTAATAGAAGCTTTGGAGCAATGCCCAATTACGTGAAATTCATGAAAAACATACTATTGAAGAAGCACAGATTGAGAGAATTTCAAACTATTGCTCTCACTGAAGGGTGCACAGCAATGTTAATGAATAAATTACCTCCAAAGTTGAAGGACCCAGGGAGTTTCATTATCCCATGTTCCATTGGAAATCACTATGTTGGTAAGACGTTATGCGATTTAGGAGCAAGCATAAGTCTAACGGCTATGTCTATTTTCAGGAAGCTGGGAATTGGGAAAGCAAAACCTACAATAGTTGCTTTGCAGCTGGCGGATCGATCCTTCGCCCATTCGAAAGGTAAAATTGAAGACGTACTGGTAAGAGTAGATACGTTTATTTTTCTTCTTGATTTCCTTATTTTAGAATTTGAAGCTGACCAAAATGTGTCAATTATTCTTGGAACACATTTTCTTGCTACTGGCAGAACTTTAATTAATGTGTAGAAAGGTGAATTGACCATGAGTATGAATGACCAGCAGATCATATTCAATGTATTTAATGCCTTGAAATGTGCTGACGAGAATGAAGAATGTCGAACTACTAACTTGATAGAAAAATAGTGGAGGAAGAGTTCATGAGATTTTGCCACAGCAATTCTGATAGTGATAAAGATTCATTTGAGCGGAGACCCTGGTGCACTTTGCTAGAGAAAAATTGACCTTTCAAATTTGATGAGCAATGCTTGGTAGCTCATATATATATATCCACATGGAGCTGTTGATGTCAAGGACATGAAAATGGGAGACACATTTAAAGTTAATAGACAACGCTTAAAGCACTATTTGGGTGCTCAAGTAGAGTGAGACAAACAGTCCATTGATCTTTGAGATGTTTAACTTCAATAATTTGAAAAATCTTTTTATTTTTAGTTCATTTTGTTGATTTAAATTTATTTTAGTTATTTCATTTCCTTTGTTTAATAAACTACGCGAGAGGAAGAGGTCGGTGACACAGAGCCCGTTGAGACGAATCCTTCCAATAAAGAGAATGCACCTAAAGCACGGAGGAGGAACCAGAGAAAATCTAGTTTGTGAGCATTGAGACTGACTGTAAGGACGAAGAGGAAGCAAATCCCACAGTTGCACCATCAGTGGATAGCGCTATGGCTGTTCCACCTCTTTCTACTGAACTGTAACTACCCAAGACTGTGACATTGATCAGTTGATTGATGAGCTCATCGAGACCGACAAGGATGGGGATGAACTAACCTTAACGAAGTGGAAGTAGAGGTACAAGGTTACTGCTCATAAATCAACCCGTTGGACAGAATGAAGTATCTACAATACAATCCAAGCAAGGAAAGTTTTCTTTTCCTTTAATACATATTGCATGGCATATATTTTGCCATGACATTATCTGTATATAGATAGTTTACATATATGTACATGCATTGAGGACAATGTGTCCCTTAGGTTTGGGGGTGTATTGTGCATCTAGACTGTATTAGATATTTAGTTGAGGATGTTGTTTTCATATTTTTTCATTTGTCATTCATTTTTCCATGGCACACATGATTGCCAGGGATTGTTTAGACTGTGATGAGTGCATTTTTTCCTTTGATGTTCAATAAGGAGCTTAATTCTTCGATAAACTTAGAAATTTGTAACAATGGATTAGGTGATTTTAGCTTAGGATAGTTTGCTTGTAAATTGATCCCTAAAATTAGGATGTCCTAATTCCGATTACAATTGATCCATAGTAAGTATCTTTTGATAAACTTAGAGACTCTTGAATCTATATTCGATAACATGGAAATACTCAATAATGAATAAAGTGACAATGTCTAAGAAAATTCTTTAAAAAAAAGTCATCAAATACTCCAATGCTTAGAATTGTCGAGTAAGTCAGCACCATTTTGTTTGCTCCATTATGCTATTGAATAAAAATGTGAGTTTGAGTAAGAGTGTAATAAAGAAAATTAGGGTCACTCTATTGTAGTAATGAGCTGAGTAGCTAAGGATGTAGTTGTTTGTTCCATCCATTTTTTTAGTCAAACGCCTTAGCTTCATGAGTGAGTATTTAAATCGTAACATGATTAAGCATTCAATAATTTACTGTATACTCCACTGTAATTGTTAAGTCAAAGAATCATGTGATGAGCTGAATCCCTTAGTTAAAAAATAGGCATAATAAATGGATATGTATGTATCCGATGTGTGGTGATAGAGCGCACTTTTATGTTTCATAGCCTCAAATGCCAAATTATCTTAAAATGCATATATGTGTAATGAGATGTATGCCTAAATGAGAATGTGGTACACTTTTACTGATATTTGCCATGATGTTTTGGATGCTACCATAGACTATTTGTTCCTAAGTTGATGAGATTCATTTTGTATTAAATTGATTATTGTTTGGACTTACTTTCGATGTTTGAGACTATTACTATGACTATTTTGATGTTTATTTGATGATGATATGATAGCATAATGAATTGGGACAAGTTAGAATGATTTTTATGCTTATGTATGTTGTATTTTTCTGGTCTGAAGTAGAGGTATCGATATTCGTGTTGTAAAAATGATACCTCTATGATTTTGAAATGTGCAGGAAGTTAGAATCGTGAATTGGTATCGATAACCTATCACGAGCATCGATACTTAGGGTTATTTTATCGATACTTTTTCAATTGTACCGATATTTTCTTGTGTTTTGATTTTAGACGAGAAACATAATGCTGATTTGGTACTGATTTTTCTAGGCGGTATCAATACCACTTGTGAGACATATCAATACCCATATTCTAGTATCGATACCTATGTGATTGTCTTGAAAATTTTGCTAAGTGATCCTAATGCTTGTTAGTTTATTACTATAAGCTTATTTAAAGTATGTTTAGCATGTTCTAATGATGACTGATGTATGTTTAACTAAAAATTTAAAATATCATTGACAGAGAGGATGATTCCTTAATCGCGTGACAATTTACTATGAGTATGACATGAGACGATGGTGTGGCATCTTGATTTTTAGGCTTGGCGACCAGGCCGAGTATAAGTTGTTACATTTGGTGGTATCAGAGTTCTAGGTTATTTAACGCTTGGACCTAGGTGAATGTTGTGTGTTTGGAGTTTCCAAACTCATGAGTCTAAATCTCTCTATTTTCTTGAAATTATTGATATAACTATGATTAAATTGCATGGAATTGTTTGAAACGATTTGATTGAATCATATGTAAGGTAGGAATGGGAACACATTGCCTTAAATCTTAAATTTTGCTTGCTAGAACAAGACTTGGATCATTCTCCTGCCACACACACCGTTTATTTGATTATTTGTATGTTAGATTAGATTAGATATGCCTCCTAGACATGTTAATGTTAGAGCTAGTTCCCAAGAGGATGGTACATCTTCTGCACCTCTTGTGCTGCTATGTAGAGTGGACATACCTGACGAGGGTGTAGGCCCTCTGATGGAAGCTATGATAGGAGTATTTCAGCGAATTGCTAGTGCTAACTCTACTCCTACACCTGCCAATCCTGCACCTGTTAATCAGGGGTTGTCACTTGAATGTCTGTGGGCGTTGGGTGGTAAAGAAATTTCTAGGGTTAAAGGTACTACTCTGACCATAGCTGAGTACTGGTTGGAGGGAATTGAAAGGATCCTCAAGCAGATGTCTTGTTCTGACGATGGGAAGTTGGAGGGAATTGAAAGGATCCTTAAGGAGAGGTATTATTTCTAATAAATTGACTTGGAATTACTTTCTTGAGGTTTTTAAGAGGAAGTTTACGGGTGAGTAGTATATAGAGGCTTGTAAATGTGAGTTTCTGCATTTGGTTCAAGGTGATTTGTTAGTGGCTAATTATGAGGCTAAGTTTGTGTGACTTAGTTAGTATGCTCCTGAGATGATACTTTCTAAGAGGGACCGTTGTAAGAGTTTCTGACTTGGGCTTAATCATGAAATTCGGATTTACTTGGTAGCTCAGAATATGGAGATGTTTGATGAGTTAGTTGAGAAATCCAAAGCAGTTGAGGAAAGTTTGGTTGAGCCACCTCGTTCCGTGGTAACTGAATCGGGTAAGGGGACTTCTGATGGTGTATCTAGACAACTGTCTAAGAGAAGACGTGATATTCAGGGTTTTGATAGGAGTGCATGAAATGAGTTTCAACCAAGTCATTCTAAGAAGCAGAGTAGTGTTATGGTTAGTGTTAGAGGTTCGATGGGTGGTTCTGAATGACCACTTTATGTGCATTGTAAGCGTAGGCATCTTGGAGAGTGTCGTAAGTTGACAGGTGGTTGTTTTAAGTGTGATTCGAAGGAACATTTTCTTAGGGATTTCACAAATAGAGTTGAGGTTTCAAAGACTTAGAGTTCGGCACCTGCTTCTGGCCTACTAGAGGCCGTGGTTGTGGTAGAGGTAATGGGAGATCGGTTGGGAAGTGAAGATTGCTCATACTATTGCTACATAGGTTGAGTCTAGTGGCCCATTGTGGTTAGTGTTGGAGGTTTGACGGGTGGTTCTTGATGGCCGCTTTATGTGCATTGTGAGCGTAGGCATCTTGGAAAGTTCCGTAAGTTGACAGGTGGTTGTTTTAAGTGTGATTCAAAGGAATATTTTCTTAGGGATTTCCCAAGTAGAGTTAAGGTTTTGCAAACTTAGAGTTCTGCACCTGCGTCTGGCCTGCTAGAGGCTGTGGTCGCGGTTGTAACACCCAAAACTCGACCTAAACATTAGGGCTGAATCTGGTGATGTCACATTATAACACCCCTTACCCGTATTCTATGCTGGAATAGGGTACGAGGCATTACCAGAATAAATACACTTATAA